>JAANSN010000997.1:15986-40722 GCA_036850665.1 Dicranocentrus wangi | reverse complement strand
TACATAAACCGTACACTTGGTTAAACATTTTCCGCAAGTTTATTACTCCCGAAAAGAAAGAAAGAAAGAAAGAGAGAGAGAGAGAGATAAAAAAACTGCTCTGCTCGAGTGTGTGTATGTAAATGTTAGCTGTAAATAATGGGCTGTTTTGGAAGGTGGTAGTCCATCCACCGTTTACTTATGACTCTACTTGGGATTTTTTTTAAGATGGTAATTAAAAACTGGTTTCATTGTTCACTCACACGCCTCTCTCAACTCAGCCAGACAACCTCCCATTTCATCTTCTCATAGCCCAACCAACTTTTTTTTAGTCGTCCCTGCCACAGGCATCGGGCAGGTCATCATCATGGCATTCATGGCCATCTGGACATCAGCTGTTGTCCAGCCAGAAGAACCTACAGACAAATAAATGAGGGAATATGAGCGACGATAAATACAGGGTTGAGGGTTGAGAGTGAGAGTTGGTTGAGAATTGAGAAGAAGGGGAGAGGAGAGAAGTCGCCTTCTTGGGAAATCAGTTTAAGGAGAATTCATTCAGCTTTCTTCATTTGCATAAAAATGCATGCATACATACCCCTGACTTCTCAAAGGAATTTATTGGTTCTTGCTTGAGCTGAGGTGGCAACTGAGTTGAGAGCAGATACAGAAACAAAAAAAAATGCGTTCGTTTTACATTTTTTTTTGTATATTTATTTAGTTATTGCCTATTGCATATTATATTACCTCTTCAATATGCATATGAATTTGTTGAACATATAATATGCGTATGGTATGGCGATGATGATGTGTGCAAAAAACAAATTTCGTTTTATAAAGTTGACTTGACTCGGGCAGTTTAATCTTTAAATACGAAAAGGTGTGCAATAAATAAATAAATAACAAAGCAATATATATGACCATGTTTGCTGATGATCACCAGATCACCACGGATCACTCGCCACCACCAATGACTCATTCCTCTTAGTTCTTTCTACTTTACGGCTTTTTCTTCTCATTTTCAGGGATTTTGTGTGTAAGTTGTCTTAAAGGCTCTCTCTAGATATATGTGTTACTACTGCTGCTGTTGCTGCTGACATGCTTCGCGAGAGTACAATCAGAGATGTAAAAGTTTTTTTTCTTCTTTTTCTTTTTCACATTCTTTCGTGTAGCCTCGGAGAGAGCGAGACGACGGGAAATTCCATGATATTATGAAGAAAAAGCCTTTTGCCTAGTTCTTCTTGAGTCAGCCTCAGCTGAAGGCAGCAGGAGAGAGAAGAGATGCTAGAGTAGTAGTGTTGTTGCCGTTGTTGCCACCACACTAAAAGTCCTTTTTTAAAGGTTTTTATTGCATATTTGGGTCTTGCATTATTATCCACCTTAGTATATATTGTGCTTTGAAGGAACGGAGGTGGGAAAGGAAGGAAAGTAAGGGGATTGCATGGTGTGTCCAATTGAGGCTGCATGTGTGAGGACGTGGTGGTGGTGGTGCGGTGGCGAGGTTTGTTCTTGGCAAAACAAAGGGATTAAAAGTGACAGGAGAGAAAAAGGGAAAAATGAAAGGAAGGAGATCAGAGGAGGAGGGAGCCTGCTGCTGATCCTTCTTCCATTTCCAAATTCTGATCCTCTTATAAAATCCCAACTATTGCATTGCATTGTGAAATAGGGTCGTCGTCGTCGTCGTCGTCGTCGAAGAGGGATGCGACACAGGTAGAAAACAAGATTAAAACAAATTGTGAGGTGTTGCTGATCTGTCATCCGGCGTACGGGCCTTATATGGCCAGGCAATGCAATGCATCTAGCTAGAGAGAGACGAGGAAACGGCAGATATATGGTCAGACCAGCCAGCAGACACGGTGTTGCTGTCTGATTCTTGGTGGTTTTTTTTTATTAAATGCATAATATGAAGCACCGTGTTCCGGGAAGGGATTTGTATAGATATATATAGGTATATATATAATGCTCTTTCTGTCTTGCACCAGTTTATGTAGGACTAAAACATTCATAAGGATGAAGCATCCTTGTAAGGAAGAGATTGCTAGGTGACATGACAAGTGTACATTTTGTTTTGTGGGGCTCTGCGGTGGCGGCATCGCATCACTCCTATCGTACAGAGAGAGAGAGAGAGAGCACGCAGTTCAGCAGGATAGAGCTTGTCACGTCTCTGAACCTGTACTCCAAAAAGTCTACGAACTTGCACACCACCACCACCACCACCATTATCATCTCCACTCACATGTAATATAAAATGGTACATGACGGTGGAAAAGTTGCAATGTCCGTTCAAGTTCAAGAGCGAAGAGGAAGGATGACGCGACTGAAAGTGATATCCTCTCCATTTATGTCCACCCGTCATGTTCAATCATGAACTTTGCCTGGAAACGAAAAAAATAAAATATACCACAGCTACGGACTTTTACCGAAGCTCGTTGATGCATGGCACAACATGACACAATGTGACCACCTGGCCACCACCAACCGCTATATAATATTTCTGTATTTCCTCATCCCCACGAACGAATTCCCAGGTGACACAACCCTCCCTACTATGTCCCCCGGCTCTCGATGCTCCTTATTCTTCCTCCTCCGTCGTGATCCCCATACCGTGGTCCGTGGTTCATTTCATAACTAGCCAACCATAGTAGAGTAGACATCATACACTTTTCAATTACGCAACGTCTGCAATGAAGTTTTCCTCAAAACAACGTGTCATCCTTGTCCTCCTCTGCAATTAATTAATTTTGACAAATCAATCAAGCAATGAAGCAATTGGGTTGGGATTGCATTGGAACTGACAGTCTTCATTGCACAGAGGAAAACGTGAATGATAAGAGGTCAAATGCAATATATTAGCCTGGATAAACGTCTAGCCTAGTAATGTGTTCAGTCAGCCACCTACGCAAGGTCAACTTACATGGACTCGCATGACCGACCCGTCATTTGAAATATTTCTTTGTGAGGGGAGGGTTATATAACGACACAATGAGCTTGGAGCTTTCAACAAAATTTGGCCTCGATCAGCCTTTACCGTTTACCCCAAACGCCTTCGATTCCCAATACTTTTTTATGCCTTTTGAACGGCAGTGTTATATACATTATTAACTTTTTAGGCAAACTACCACTGTAATTGTAAGACCGCAATTGAGAGAATCCAATCTTATGGAAATTATATATTTTTATTTTGGCAAAAACTGTTCCAGATAGATAGTGGGAGGCGAACTGGATGAAATCTGTTT
This sequence comes from Dicranocentrus wangi, assembly GCA_036850665.1. Classification (NCBI taxonomy): domain Eukaryota; kingdom Metazoa; phylum Arthropoda; class Collembola; order Entomobryomorpha; family Entomobryidae; genus Dicranocentrus; species Dicranocentrus wangi. Next base: position 37,510 of record JAANSN010000997.1, on the reverse strand, counting down.
GGGATTTTTTGGTCTGCGTAGCCCTTCCTCCACACCATAAAAGACGTCAATTATTAAAAAATGTAATTTTGCAACCGGATTCTTTTTACCTCTGCTGAGCAGAATAGGTTTAGGCAAGCAATCGAGTGATGTGATGATGAGAGCGTGTGAGTCATCATCATCACAGTACATTCCATACACCTCTACCCTTTCGGTCCTCTTTCTCTATTTCATTCCATGTCGACTTTGATTAACTGACTGACACTGAGAACGTAGAGGCTTGTGCTTCTGCAAAACCGCGAGACTCCCAAAGTTATCCAACTACCTTTCACAACGAGATTTGGCAAAGAAGGTAGGCAAAATAATGACGCAACCTGTCCTCACTCGCATCAATTCACATAATAAAAGTAAGTATGTACCTGTATGTAGTCTTTTATTACTCTCGTCGTTCCTACCCGAGTCAAAACATATGTGGTGTCTGGTATCGTACACAAATTATTGCCAGCATTATTCTTCGGTGACAACTGGGATTTCGCAAGAGTTTATAAAATTATTTAAGAAACCAAGATTATCATCATCATCATGATCTCACCAGCAAAGAATTTTTATTCGCAATCTTTTTCATGTCAATTGAGATGTCAAAATTGTTGCCAAATTTTGACATCCGTTTCACTTTTTGGAGAAGGTGAAATTACAAGGTGCAACATGACAGACAAATCGCACTATAGTCTAATAATGTACATATACATAATATTCCTTGTCCCCGAGGAGGTGTGAAGAAGAAGGCACATCATCATGAATATCACCAAATTCAATTACCTCGAAATCTTTGTACCTTATAAACCCCTTGTCATTTATGGCTTTTTTCCTGATAAAAATCAGCACCATGACTTGTCGGCTGACGGCAAAATTCTCGGAAACCCCTGTGCAAATAACAGTCAACTTTTTTCCATTCTTGGGATTACACAAAAACATGAAGTAATAATAATAATTTAGCGGCGAAGGCAAAATTCAGTTTTCCATTACACGCCGATTATTTTTTTTATTATTAAACATTTTTGTGGGTAGAATTGGAATGTATAAATAGGGATTAGTACTACGGCGGATTCTGAGAAATTAACTTATCCCTGTTGCTACGAATTATATATATAAATTAGTTTTCCAATGCACCATCAAAAAACCAGGACGTTGATGGTGACTAAAGGGTGATTGCAGTTAAAAAAAATAAAGCATAAAATAATTCAGAGGATTGTCACCCTCGTTGTTTTTCCTTTAGTTTTTCCTGTTGAAGCCAAAGCGAGTTTCTGCTGGCAGGACATTGTCGTCCGTCCGGATTGTTAGTGTACCTTTCCATTATATATTTTTTCCATTCATCTTCATTCAACTAAACTCTGTAACAACGGCCATAGCTCATCTTGTATTATTGTTCTAAAAATTCCTTTCCTTATGTGCAACCAACCAAAGACGAGTAAACTCGCACACATTATGCATCAGACACTCCTGTCCCTCGCGTGTCACCAACAGAATACAGCCTAGCACCACCGTCACATTCTTGAAGTCAAATTCTCAGTTTCAGTCTGGGCTGGAGCAAGAAAGAAAGAGCATTATGCATGGTGCAATAATCCACCCAGTCGCAGAACTAGAACGATTAGGTATGCAACTTAACTTGTCGGGCAAGCTGTCTCCTCTCATTGTCAGTCATCTCGCAGTCGTGCAGTCGCCGAATGTATATATATAAGAAAGGGCCACATTCCTCCTCATCACCACGACCACCAGCACCACACATTTCAGAAGAGTGTACCGAGAAAAGGAATGAATATTTTAAGGGTCCCGGACCCACAACCCTCCACCACCACCACCATCACCTTTCTTTCTCTAGTCCATTTTACTAATGCAAATGCAGTCTTTTTTTGCATGCGTGAATTGTGAATAAAACACTGGAAATTTCTCAATGAAAGATACATGGTGAGTGAGAGAGGGGGGATTGCAGGATGGCTTCACTTCTCTCTGACTGACTCTTTCGAAATGCTTTTGCATTGGAAATCGGACTCGGAGGCATTCGTATTCACACATTATCTATATATCTGATGGACAGTTGTCACAGCAGCAAGCCTATAACCCATAATAAAAATGATGGCATTTTGATCCACATGCCGCATCGTTTCATCACTGGAAGTCATTGCGGAGCTATAAGAGTAATTAGGTCTTTGTTGAATGAGCGACCAGCTTAAGAAAAAAACTAGTTGAACAAGCATAGATATATTGTCAAGTCTTTGTACGTGTGGGGCCTCTATCAGTTTTACCTTTTGTCTATGACGGACACGACAACTCAAGACTTCAAAAAAAAACTTCGACCAACTCTCTCTCTCTCTCTCTCTCTTTACGTTCTTATCAATTGTCAGATCAGTCACATCTGTCTCCATTTTCTTCCCCGGCATACATCATGCATATATATCCCCGACGTTATCATCATCATATTCCATATATCCACATCATCCGCACATCCACCCGTCTTCATGTATACATTACGATTTTTTTTATTATAGTGAGCAACCAAGACACGACGACGACGAGTTAGTTATTTGCTGTGTGTGTGTGTAGCAGCGTTTTAGTGATGTCCTCCTGCTGATTTCACAGGATGTATTATTCTCGCCATTGGAGACCAAAAATAAAAATAGACTAGATTACATAATATACTTATATAAGTATATTGGAGTGGAGTTTTGGATGGAGTCCTCCACGTTCCCATTCCCTGATTCCCTCCCTCCCCACCTTGTTTTCTACGAAAAACAAAATTGGTATAACAGCAGGAGTGAGCAAAAATGAACAGGATTATTTCCTTCCATCCAGGTCCGTCAAAATTCGACTCTTATTACTTACTCGGCACTATATCCAGCTGACATTTTTTCCCCTGGTTTTCAATTGGAACTGGAGTGAACCTGGGAGGCAAAAATATACAGGGGAAAAAAAGAAGAATATAAGCAAAAGCGCTGCTGCTGCTGCTGCTACTGTTAGAAAATGCTACGCACGTTCCTTCAGCGTGCGTAAGCATCTTAAAGATAAGAAAATCGTAATAATCGTAATGATAGTAAAAAGGGAAGAGTATATATAAAAGGAAAAGGCTGAGTGCATGGCTCTTTCTCTCTCTCTCTCTCTCTCTCTCTCTTTGTCAGACTCACTCGGGAATGGATGGCGATGAAGATGATGATGATCGTTATGATTGCTGGTGAATGATGATTTTGATGATTGCAGAGAGTTGTGCTGTGCCGATCGTGCACGTTATCTTTTTTTTTTGGCTTGTCTTTTCTCCTGCTCGCTCTTTATTATTATAATAGTTTTATTCCATTTTTCTGCCTGAAAACCCATCCATCCCATAATCATCATTTATAATTCCATTCGTGCCCATCATGGGAACCCAGTTTGAGGTTTTTTGAAGACGAGCAATTTCCCATTGTGTAGGCTTCTCTTCTCTCTGTCTTTCGCCATGCTTCCTTCCTCTCTCTTGAAACAACAACTGCTCCTCTCTCACGCCATCATCAACCCATGCTACCTATATACCTTTCTATATACCTACTACTCCTCTCCTCTCGCTCCCTTTTTTCATTCAGTAATATCCTAATCCAGCCAGGCAGAGACAGACCTCATACCTCTCCTACATTTTTCCCTCTTGGGGAAAAAAATAAAAATGACTACTGACTGAGGAAAGAAACGGGGATTTTTGTGGCAACCTGATACTCATTTTTGTCTCCTCTCCTCCTTGCCACTACTACTGCAGCGTACTAATCAAAAATATTAAAGTTGGAGAGTGATTTCGGCTATCCATATAAATATGATTCGGCTGTAGCCAGATGATGGTGATCATCATCATCCCTCCCGAGAGCGACCCTATTTTGCAATACAAATTCCATTCCTTCATACCTCAATTTCTTTTTAATGGGCTCGGTGGTGGTGGGATGGTGAGCTAATCGCGACACAGAGAGCAAGCAAGCAAGGGAGTCTGTTTGTTCCACAATTTTTTTATTTTATTTAATATTCCCCGCAAATGAAAAAAAAAAACGGAAGATGATTACTTTTGTTTAGGCAATTTCTTCAAAGGAGAAGGAAGGACCATGTGAAGACATCTCTTCTCCTCGCCGTACTCAACTATCGTAGCAGCAGCATATTATTATGTATCTCTCTGGTGGAAGCCGAGAGGACAAAGACTCAAGTCGGCAGTAATAATGTCACACGGCAAAAAATGGAATAAATTTGGGACAGCCACGCATAAAAATCATGGAGAGAGGTACAGTCACATCGCAACAGATCACATTGGATGTGTACCTGTCTCCGCAACCCATGCATATATTCATTTTTTTCCTTCTTCTTCTTCTTCTTCATTTTTTGTGCAAGTTTGCTGGTGCAAGTGAAACAAGAAGGCAGGAGGCACATTCTTTTGGAGGAGGACACAGGTGGAGGAAAAACCGAAATCATATGAATGATGCGGTTTTCTTTTCTTCTCTATTCTCCCTCTCGCTTGACTTGTCCATAAGCTCTCACATCCTTCTTCTACCTTATTCCCAATACTCCATCCTATTTTTTTGAAATAATAAAAAAGTATGAATCTTTATTGAAGAATATTTCTCTTTCGTTTTGTATCCTCGCGTTTTGGTTTTATGAAGGAGGGGAAGCTACTTTAGGGGAACCTGTTGGGTTGTCTGTCTGTTTGTCTATGGAGTCTCCGATAAATCCAGTTTCAGCTTCTATTTGCTGTTTCGTAAAAATGACATAGGAAAATAGTAAGGGAACAATTGAATATTTATATAATAATTGCCAATACTATTTATTAACCTAGTCTTGTGAAGCCTTGTCAAATTAAAAATTAACAATATCTTCCACCTCCTAATGCGAGGTACGCATTAAAATTTAATAGTCTTCACATTTAAAATACTTATATTACATTTTTCACAAGTTTGAAATAGCTTCCGCTACTTTTCTATCCTGTTGTGCAACGACTTATTTAGAGAGGAAAATGCAATATTGTCGTTATGGGGGAGAAGGGCTGCGATGTGGTTTGCTACAAGGATGAATAAAATGATTATTGTGAAAGAGTTCCTTTCCTCCTTTTTCATTCGTTTTTCCGCATGTATGCATGCTTCACCCATTTCTGATTTCAATTGTGTCTTTCATTTTGCGTCGTTCCGTTGTCGTCTCCTCCTCGCACATTGTATTATTTTTCTGAACGAGAGACTTCTTTTTTTTCGCTTTCCTCAATTGAGGAGCGAGCGAGCAGAGTCGATGTCGTTGGGGCTCAGTGCCCGGGTGGTGGGTTGTATACGGCTGTGGCGGCAGTCGGATTCACTATGCTCCCCGTGCTGTAACGGGCGGGCGGAGAGAGGGCCCAAGACGAGAAGAGTCCATGACGCGTAAGAAGTAAAATGATGAGATGTCATATAAAAGCTTTCAATTTGAATTTTGATTTTTTGCTTACGCGTCATTATTCCCTCAGCTCACAATGTACGTACGTATTCCCGATCAATGTGTCCATTTATAGATTTGATTCGTCGTCGTGCACACAGGAGAAAAGCTTAAATATCCTTCTAGATTTATTAAGGGACTATATAGTAGGAATAGAAACTACTTATAAATAGACAAAAACAATTTCTCCCATGTTTAGTAATAATATTCCTACTATTATAGTCTCTAAAGCTATTCAGTTTTCAAAAGTCTAAAAGCCACCAAACTAGTAAATCATATTGGCTTTGGAGCTAGGAGCCGTATTCATAGTAGGCTTTGGATATAGCACGAGGATTCAACTGAGGATATTGGCAAGAACACAAAAATGTGTGAGCATTTTCGTGTCCAACGCATGTTTCTTTCCAGATGGAAAAAGAGAGTATTTTCCAGTTTGAGATAGAAAAAAACAACCATGAAAGTTGCGTTGCGAATATGTCTCCACTGGTTCACATGAAATTATATTTACTTGCAATAAGATACAGAAGCAGAGGATACAGGACGACATAGTTTCACTTTGAAAAATAAAATATGGAAGTAATTTAGCTAGTGAAGCAAATCAAAATGTTAGGGCGCTGACAGCAGCGTGTACAGACGAAGCGACGAAAAGGAAGGCGACAAAATTGTATATACTTATACCTCCTTCTTTTAGCATTCAATAACTTTTTTCAAACAGCCACAAGAGCATACATACTACACCTGCATCGGAATTTGCATTGTGATTGTCATCCTAATAATCCTTCTCGTTCTTTTGCGGCACAAAACTTGCAACCGTTATATAGAAAAGCTAAAGCACAGTGTATTCTCCTATAGTCTCTCTCTCTCTCTCCCTCTCTCCCTCTCAGTCCGTCTTGAAATGAGACTCTGTATTTTTTGAAAATGGAAATGCGATAGGGTGATGAACTTGAACTTCGTCACGAGCTTGCAACTGTGTGGAGACTCCCTCCCACGTCGCACCATCTTGAATAACAACGAAAAAAAATCCTTTAAAACTTTTTTCTCCCCAGTGACTCACAAATGCGTGCTCGGAGGCAGGCAGGCAGGCAGGCAAGCAGAGTGTGCACATTTCCTGCCTCGGAAAAATCGTATCGCACCCAGCAGCTCATCCTTCAATGTTTCTATGTGGTGTGGTCTCATTTTCTCAGTGTAATTATGTAAAACATCATACAGATGCAGAGAGATGCTAGCCCCCATTTCCTCTCTTGGTCGACCAGTAGCATCATCAGCAAGCACCATTACGGTTTTCTATTTTCAGGGTCTCAAACTCAAACGACAAAAAGAGATGAGATGTGAAGAGCATGCTAAAAACTCTAAACGCGAAAGCTATACGCTGACAACTAACCATGCTGCCGCCGCTGCTCATGAACCCGATATATTACCCAACAACGCAACGCAACGCAACCGGCAAAAAAAGGAGTCTTGTGTTTTTGGCTAATTGCAGCTCTGTTCCGCGTTATGCATGCAGCAGTCTTATTGCCTGCTGCCTACTTACATGATGCACTTTATCCGCAGGAGATCCAACAGCTGCACGGTGATCCAAAAACCCTCAGAATCCGTTTTATTATGATCTCCGTATATGCTCTCTCCTGAAACACCAAAAAAAATAATAAAAACCAACAACTACTACTGACTGAATACCAGCAACAACTCGCACAAACTTGCATGCACAATTAACAACGCTACATATTTCCTCGTCTCTGCTCTCTGAGAATGAAAAAGTGGGGGCATGGCATGGCAAATGGCATGGAGCGGATATCGACCAGCAGGATTTTTTTTTCTTCTTCTTCTTCTTCTTGCGATACGTTTTATGCACTTGTTCAGTACTTGTTAAATATCATTATTATGCAAGTATTTTTGTTACTTGAGTAAAAGAAGAGTACACTTGTGTTTATAATGTCTCTGCGTCATCAAGTCTGCACCAAGAATTGAAATCCCACTACGACCGTCCCTATATATATACTCCGCCGCCGCCGTTCTTCTTCACTGAGAAAATGTGCCTCTGAGGAGAGATGTGCCAGCAAAAAAAGCACCCATATCGAGCCGTCACTTGGTGAAAAAAAATATACCATATATAATATATATATACTCCTAGAAAGTGTATACAACAGGAGGAGACACGCAAAAAAAGGACGAAAAACTTGAAAAAGAAAAACAAAAAAAATATATAAAAAGATTTTGCAGAAGTTGAAGCACACCACCACCAGCCCAGTAAACTAAGGGGAAGAAGATAGGTTGAGCATCGTAAAACATATTTGGGTATAAATGTCATGCCTATGTGCGTACCCCCATGTAAGCACACATAAAAAACAAGAGACACACACGGGCAAAAAAAAGCATCTCATGTGGCACTTGGCGGCGGCGTCTTCTCGTATTCTTCCCCTTCGTCTTCTGATTTGCAATACGAACACAAATGGCAGTTCAGGGAAAGTTTCCTAACTGCTTCACAACTACATTTTCCTCCTTTTTTTTCTTGTTTTCCTTCATTCTCTTTGGAATTCGTGGATTCTAAAAAGCAACTGGAACATGTAGAAGAAAAAAAGGCCTGGGATATATGTATGCATAGAAAAATATTAAGGAAAATTCGTGGCGATACATTTTTTTTCTTCTTCTTCTTCTTTTCTCGGTTCCGCACCACTACCACTACTTGTGCGTACAAGGCTGCTACATACGAATACGATCATTATATTGTATGTATGAAACTGAGGGCTTTTCTCTCTCCTGATGCCCGTGTCTAAAACGGAGAAAAAGTGATGTGTTATATATATATATATGTATAGCTCTCTCTCTACTACTACTCCAGTCATGTAAAAACTTTTTTCCCCCGTTTTTTCTTAGCCCTCTCTCTCTCTCTGTCTGCTCGGAATGTAAATATACGCACTTGCCTTTTCCCTGTGAATCGGGGTATACATCGGGAGACACATTCCCATAATGTCATTCCTAGAATATCATAATAATAAAGTATCGTATGGAATGATTGTACAAAATGCGTTTGCCGTGGTGGAGCGATTTGTCTTACAGTAGTCAACGGAATTTTTGGATGCTTGCCTTGTCGGTCTGTTTACATAAAAGTGAAAGGAATATTAAATGAGCGTGTTGTACACGGGCTTGGGACTGGGACGACGACGACGCACGCGAGAGACTTATGCGGCACATTTGACTCAAGTTCGAACTTCGAAGAGTGTGGAGTGCAGAGGAGGAGAGGGTTTCATTTTACAAAAAAAATATAAATCTCCAAAGCCATATTTCACAATTTTATTGTCTGCTATTCCGCCATAGTTGTTCGTTTCGAACTCTTTAAACACTCCCGACAAATTATGGTCAATTAACATTAGCATGTTCTACTTGTAACTGTGAATTAATATTGACTCTTGGTTTTTGACTTTTTTTTACAGAGCTACGCACAGTTCCGCAGCAAGGCTGAAACAATATATATTACATAGTGGTCTTGAGGAGTCCAGGGCCCCTTTTCGGTTTTTTTTATCATCCCCGGTTCCAGCAAGGATTGTGGAGTCAAAAAACTGATCCCTCCCTCCCTCAGCCCTGTCACTTACGTAAAGTATGCATACTCGGGCTGAGAAAATTGCAGCTGCAGGGATCCTCCAATTCCTCTTGCTTCATTTAGAATCGGACTAGACTAGAACCTGGAGAACTCGAATCCGAGAATTGATTTGCTGAGAGAAACGACAACACGACGTCCTCGTGGAGAATGAGAGGTACGAGTTTGAATAATATATTTTATGTATATAAGTATTTGTATTATACGACGTATTCTGCCTTTTCTGCATATTAATTCAAATTCAAGTGGAGACGATGGACTACTATGGACGGCTTTTGTCATGCCATGTCATATCATCATAAAATGTTAAATCGTATCATAAATAATCATAATGTTTAATGCTGTACTACTACCTATATATAAATCATACAACCTATATATATTCATTCATTGTTGCAAACGACATGCCAACTTTTCGCAATAAGTAGTAAAACAACTGAGACATTGCTCAAGTATAGAATATGAATATTAAATAAATTCTAATATTACACGCAAATATAATTAGTATTATTTGAAAGGTTGATCCGGTTGGTGGCCACGCATCACCACCACGTTCTGCTCCAAAATTCTCGTATCGCCCTAATTTGCGCAGAATCACAGATTTGAAGTACTGAATACATAAATGCTAAAGTGAAACCTTGGTTTTATTTTGGGGAAAGAGAGAGAGAGTTGGGAACTGGGTATAGGTTACTTCATCATCATCATCATGTTTTTTTTTGGAGTTATTATCACGTATCTACGCGGTGGTGGTGGTGATGATGGTGGAGGAAGAGCATTTGGCGTGGCCGAGTGGAATGGGAATTTGAAGTATCATCTTCTCAGCTCAGTCAGTTTCTCTCTCTTCTTTGTTTCTCCTCGTCTGTCTGTTGGCTTGGCTGTGTGTAAAGTTGGTGTAGTTTTGGTTGGTTGGCTGGTGCGTGGGTTGACTGGGATGATGATGATATATGGTACAATAAAAGAAAGTGAACTGAGAGGGAGCGAGTCGAGGAGTCCGGACCAATATCAAATATTAAAACCATAAAAATATTTCTTTTAAAGTGGGGCAATAATTCTGGCCTCTAATTTTTCAAAAATGACTCAAATCCCAAGTCATACACTTTTTTATTTCCTTGCTTTTATTACCTCGCTCCTCATCCTCCGCATCCTCCTTTCTTCCCTTTTACTTTACCTCTAGTAGAGCTCTCGCTCTCCGGCTTAATACTACTGGAGTTTCTTTTTTTTTGTTTTTTTTTGGAGAGGAACGACTAGTAACTGGTGAATTGCTCCCTGAACAGAGTGAATATCGTTGTTCCATTATTAATTCCCTTTTCATCTGTTGAAGGATCGGGATCCCTTAAAAAATGAAATAACAAGTGGCAAATACAAAATGCATGAATGTTATGTGTTGTGTGTGTTGTTTTTCAGTGTAATGTACAATGTTTAGCGTGTTGTTGGGCTTGGGCTGCTCTGCTGCTGGCTGCATGCATGCTGCTGGGCTACGTGAGTGGAGAGCAAATATCAATAACTTTTAATTAGATTTTTCATCAAGTTAGTAGGGTTCGCCCCAGGATGGTGATGATGATATGCGCGTGAAATGGGGCCGCAAGGGTTAAAGCTGACCGACAAAATGCTGGTGAACTTGTCGTTGTTATAAAAGTAGGCTCAACTCAATAAAACATTAAGTGGGATAATTCATTCTCTTGACACGAGACGACGAGTGGTGGAATTATTATTTTGTAGGCTAATAATACAGAGTGGGAATCGGGCGGCGGAATCTCAAAAATATGTAATAAATAAATATGAATTGAGGCTGCTTGACGGTCGGTGGGGTAATGAAGGGACGATAGGGAGGTCGGAACAACTCATTCTTGTTAGTTACGGAGAACTAGAGTCGTCAAGTCAGAAACAATGTTCCTAGTGTACAAATCCACCACACAATGACCCTATACATTTTTATTATTGTTGAACTGTCTGACTTTATATATAGATATATATATATTGCATCATTGAAACATGGAATTTGTACCAAATTTATGGTGTGATGATGAGCAGAGGATAGCTGAGAGAGAGAGAGAGTATTCTGGAAGGTTTAGGGTATTCCTGCACTCTCTCTCTATATTCAGAATAGTCACGGGCGTCTTGGGAATTTCCATGCGCTGTGTGCCGCCATGTATCTTTCTAAAATATGTACACCTGGGCAAAAGATGGGAAAAAAGTTAATGTGGACAAAAAATAAAAACAGTTATCCTTGTAGCTTCGTCAATATAAGCAAGCAAGTCTTAATCAACTTTTTGCTAAAACTAATGGCCTTTTATAACATTTGACTCTGGTGCACGTTAGGTATCCTTAAGGTGGTGCTCAAAACGCAAAAAATTAATACTAATACACTGACAAAATTACGAGATTTGGATGTCTATGACGTATATTCCTAGCTTTTATCGCTTATTGGTCTGGCCTACCATGCAAGATCTGGCTTGGGTGTAGATGCTCCTCTTTTCGAGTCATTTCAAGGAAATCGATAAAAGTTTTTGCAGGAGCACAACCTCTCAAATCTATAATATTATATGATTGTCGATTGTCGCCCAAAGTTGTTGACCAAACTTCACCCTTAATACTTACTTTCTACTCCAAAAGTCTCAAGGACTTTGCCAATGAGCCATCTCAGATGACACATGCAGAAAGAAAGAATGCCTACTTACGATTATGTATGTAGTTATACCTACTTGTTTGCATCATCATCATACTTTCTTAAATCAACTTTAAACTTCTCTTCGAGTTTATCAATCGCTACACTTCAATGACGCTATACGCTATTTTTAAGTATTCGTCAGACTGACTTTTATGCACAGAGTTCAGCATGTTGATTTAAAAACAGATTCTAGCTAACTGACAAAACTCCTTGCTTTTTTCCGTAATGTATAATAACATGGAGATAATATAGGAAAGGGAAATGCAGCTTGTTTGTAGGGGCGGCATTGTTGTTGAGTGAGACTAGCTTAATAATATCAAATGATAACCCGACCTTTCCTTGAGATGCGGAGGGAATGGGCGGAAAATGTCATAAATAGCGTGGTGGTGAGGCAAGATGCACGGCAATATTATATAAGATTCATCTCCGTTTTGTAAAGAGAGATGCATGCTCGCTCTCGCCTACTTCATTCGTGTTGTCTTCAACTTCAACCTGAAGACGACGACGAGGACGACGGTTCCCTTCCAAATCAAATGGGAAAAGGGTCATCATAATTTTTTATGCTACGTCGGGCGCATCCATGAATAATATTCCTTTTCCAACTCCAACTTCCTTTCTTCGCCTCTATCTCTGACAATTTCATCGAACGGGCGCTTAAGTTTTTTAGGGTCGCATACAAACATACCACCACCCTAATAATATATCCCAATGTTCCTCGCAGTATACACGTGGCATATTATTACAGAGAGCAGGATAGTAAAAGGGGCGCAAGCAACCGTTTGAAGGAAGCAAAATGAAAGAAAAACATCGAGAACTCATTGTGATTTTCCGAGATGGAGGTGATGATGCCAAAGAATGAAGGATGGTCAGAGAAGTCGTTTTTTTCTCTCGAGGTTAATACTAAAATGCATGGTTTTTATTACCACATTACACATCTTCGTCGATGAAAATCGTAAACTGATGATGATAGCGATGACTTGGCTTTCGACTTTCTCTCCATCCAGCTCATCTCGGAAGAAAAGCCTTCCCATTTTTATTGCTCTCACTTGCAGCTATTTCCCCATTTATTCCCCCTTTTTCAATTCCATCTCTCCATTACATCCCATCATCATCATCACCATCACCACCATCGACAACAACAACAAGAAGAAGAGAGCCGAGTGAAGAGTTGGATTATGGAACATTCAGCATCATTATAGTGCGTTCGGGGTCACATCATCGCTTCCTATCACTCGCGTTCGTATTTGGAAAGTATAACCTTGATATACATTATGATATTATGGTGGTGGTGCAAGTCATCATCACCAGCTCACTCGAAATTCCAACGCTTCTGCTGCTAACCGCCTCGGCAAACTACCACCTCATCCTCCTACTGCACTCAAAAAACTCATTCCCATCGCTATTTTCACACCACAAAATCAGCATATTAAGCAAGTCTTTAAAAATGCTGTAATTGTTTGGAGTTGAAAATCAACCATTTTTGTTTGTCGTCGACGGCGTACATGGCCTCCAGCAGTCCAACCGAAAATATATATAGTTGTTAACTATATAGTGCGAGTTGAATGAAAAAACGAACGACGAGGCGTTGCATAGGTCTACTACTACCCAGAGACCACGACACGACGACGGTAGCAGCAGTAGGCAAGGAACCAAAAACTTGGTTCGTTCTTCTTTTTTGTGTGAATTGCCTGAATGCAAATATTGTTGCTCCTTCCAACCAGCCAGCCAGAGCCTCGTCGTTCCCGTATTCCCCTTCTTTTACAATCCATTTTCTTGGAAAAGAAAGGAGGAAAAGTGGAAAACGGTTTTTACTAGCGTGGCCGTTTGGCACACCAGAATAATAGAAGCGAAACGGAGGAAAAAAGAAAAGGACAAGTTTTATTTTGCTACTCCTCCTCCTTATCCTCCCAAACGGAAACATGGCACGGGGAAAGAAAGCAAATAGGATGGGGCTGTACGCTGATGGCATGGCCATTCATTGCATATTCTCCTTCCAAAACGACGTTGTGCATTTTCAAAGGGAAGAATGGTAAAACTTTTTTTCCTCGTTCCTCCCAACTCGCGGCGGATAAGAGGGAAGCATATTAAATGTGCCCTCTGCCTCTGATATTCCACAAAGCGTTTGTCAATGCTATACATATGTCGTCGTCGTGTCTCTGCCTCGCTCGCTGGCGCACTCACTGAGGATATGTCTAAGGATATGTGTACATGTATATCCTTCTAATTTTTTTGGCAAGTCGTGCACGCACCAACATTTGATAATGCAAGGACGGAATGACACCAAGGAGGATGATCAGAAAAAGTTTCACTTCCACGAGCGAGTTTTCTTCTTCCTCTGCCGACGAGAATTTCTCCACCGTGTTCTACACTACATACACACACATACACACAGTCCGTGTCTCTTAATTCCGAATTGGCGTCTCGTCTCGTTCCTACACCACATCCTTAGTCCTCTATACTTATTCGTTCGCTCGTACTTGCCATCCTTGTTTTCGCTATATCCTCATGTCATATCCTCCTGCAGTCTTGCAGGAAAGAAGAACAGCATTTAAACGTTTTGGCAAATGGAATTTTATTGGAATGGGATTCCTTCTTACAGGTTTCCAAATGCAAAACACACATCTCATTATGCAGATTGGTGTCCCACATCCCCGAGAAGAAAAACACTTTTTCACAAAATTTTGCATCGAAAGAGGGAGTATATAGTATCACGGCAGCAGGAGGAAAAGAGGGTGGAGTAGTGGTTGGAAGATGTTCTCATCAACTTATTTCAGAAAAAAAGAAAGTTTTTTTCTCGTGCTTCTGATTCTGATGATGAGCAGAGGATCGGTGGTGGTGATTAGGAGAAGAAGGGGACAGCCTAATTGTTTCTACAAGTTTTTCTCGTCCTTTTCATTGCTCGAGTCCTGGGGCTGGCTGGCTGCATGCCTGCCTGCCTGCCTGCCTACACTACAAAATAATATGGGAATTCTAGTAGAGCATGTGTAAATTTGAGCTTGTGAAGAGGCTCACTGACAACCGGGCACGTGCCATGACTCAAATAATCGGGTATGACATGGTCGAGATGAAAGGAAAGGGGTTTGTGAAAACTCAGAACTTGATAAAAAGAGACGGGGGGACTGCGGATGAGTGAGTGGATAGCAAATGAGTAAATAAAAGGAAGAGCAAGTGGGTGGGTGCCGTCGCTCCCGTCAAATTAAAGCGCATTATTATGCTGTTGTTGCATGTAGGGCAAGTGCAGAGCAACTAGGAGAGGTTTTCGTCAGTGTGCCAGTGTCACCGAACAACGAACGATGATGCCATCATCATTCTGCAATTGTCCCAAAGAACGTACACCAGAGGAGTAACGTAACAGACAGAACCGAACCCTAGCCGATCAGAAGAGCAGCTGAATTGAATGAGGAGAGTTGCTGTTAAAAAGAAAAAAGGAGTATGTGTTGTGTGTGATGAGATGTTATCGGAGGGCAAGGGAAAATATGAAAATAGCATCATCCTTCGTAGTAGAAGTAGTGGTAGTGTAGTAGTAGTAAGTAGTACACACTTTGTATTCGCTGGCTTTTACATAATGGGGGAAAAATGATGAGTGTGGCAAGGATGCATGCACGCTTTCCATTGTAAAATCCAAATCCCCTCATTATTATGCCATATATACCCTCTTCTCCACAGAACGACATCCTATCCCACTGGCAACCGGAGACAAGCGGCGGAGACCCGGAGTGAGAAAAGAGGAAAAAATGAAGAGTTAAGCTGTTGCTCCAGACTAGAAAAGGCATTACTTGTTAGACATGCACACAAGTTGGAGTCAACACGACACACGCGACGTTGTGCTTTACAAAATCAGCAAGAATATCTCATATTTACTCGTATTCTTTCCAATAAAAAGGGATGTAATATTATTAATATTGGTTATGCGGAGCAAAAGGGAACGAACGCGAGATGAGAGCAAAGCAGATATATATATCGAGCAGGGCAGGGCAGGGTGCGGGACGGACTACACTGATTTCGTTGTGGGAAGCCAAGGGTGATCCCTATATATTTCCAATCCCGGACACAGCTCGCCTCGCCTCATATGTACTTTTTCACATTACCGCAACAAAGACTGCAAGACTCCAATCCGAAATTCATTTGTTTCTCTGTCATTCAGATGTCTACAGCTTACAAGTTGAGGCATGGCCCGTTATATAATACAATATGCAATTAAAGATGGGAGATTATTGAAAGGGAATCGAACTGGGGAAGTTGGGACGACACTTGCCTTGGCTGGCTCGCTATGATGACATGGGTGCAAAAAAGTAACAAGTAGGCTAGTGGGATATGACGAGGATAATAGGGTAGTTGGCTAGCTAGGCTCTGGATCAAATAATATATTATTTCATGTTTCAAGACCGCTCTGCTGCTGCTGCTGCTGACTCATTTAATCATCCTTTCTATCCGCTCAGAAAAAAGAGCATGCACATAATAATAAGATCCTTATGTGCTCTCATTCCGCTCTATCTCTGGACCTTTTCCCAGTTGAAGTGATTATTTGGGTACAAAAATACGAGAGAGTCAGCAAGAACGGCGAGACTTTTTTTATTTAAATGAAATGAAATAAAATGCGTTTCATTTTTCATCTTGCCGCATGTCACACACTATGATAAACTCAACCGGGATTGGGGTGAAAGAGGAGATCAAATGAAAAAAAAATGTAGAAAGATACCCCCAAAGGACTACATGATGGCACAAATCGAAATGAACAGACTGATCCCTGCCATTCATGCTGAATGAGTCACCTCCCTTCAGAGTCGGTCGGTCGGTCCATTGAAGAGAAAAATCCGAAATCCTTATAGCGTTGCGTTGATTGAGCCCGGTATCATTTGTTACGACATATTTGCTCCTCTATTAAGAAATTACTGCTTTGAGAAAGACTTTGATGATGCCTTTTCACAGCCAAGTATTTATACAAGCAAACAAGTTAAATAGATTGGCGGCGGAGGAGATCGAGGAGAGAGCGCTTCTGGTCAGGTTTTGACCTTTCCTCATTCCCCCTTCATGTTGGTATATAGTCAAGACGACGACGATGAGGATCAAATTGCCTTACAAGAAGGCTGCCTGCCTACTAAAGTAGTATTTCTCTCTGTTTATATACGTATATAATGTCTTCTCTTTACCTAACTATCGTTTTATGGTTGTTGCTCTGAGAATGTCTTTGAATGGGAGTGGTGGTGGTGGTGATGGTGTGGTATGACGATGATGATGATGAAGAAGGTAAACTATATGAAGATGTTCTCGTCGACGACGGAGTAATCGTCTTTCAATGCTGTCTTTGCAAGTGGACCACCTTCTTGACATTTTATCTCGAGAAGGAGCAGTGAACCGGAGAGTGAAAGCTTATACGTGAGCTGTGAGTGTCTAAAAAGAGTGAGAGAAAATGAAGAAACTACATCTGTTCATCCGCGGACATTTCCATTGTGAAAGGGAGCGACTCAAGAAGTGCCGGATGGTGAGGAAGGGAGTGAGTAGGGACGACGGAAGCGTTGTTCTCTCCTCTTCTCTTGTTCCAAGTGAAAAAGTCGAGATGTGCTGGTTGTCAGTCCTCGTGGAAAAAAGATTTTCTACTGATGTCTAGCTAGTGAACTTTTCCACTTTTATTGATGGGGTCGAGGTCGTCATAAGACAGCGATAAATTTTCCATAGAAATCTGTAAGAAAAAAAATAGTCACGGAAACTTTTTCTCCTTCTTCTTCTTCTTTTTCTTTTCTTCTCTGTCGAAAAAATCCACAAGAGGAGGAGGGAGGAGGAGGCATTAAGTATGTGAGAAGGTAAAAATAGGAAAAGTGAACTTCAAAGTAAAGCAGGTTGCTGCTTTTTTGACTGATGGTGACTACCTTGTATTTTCATAAGATGAAACGTGTTCCGAAACGCTTGTTCGTATTTTCATTGTCGGCTGCTGCTGCCTCCGCGGAATAAATAAATTTCACAAGAAGAATGTGAAAGAAAGGGGAAGGGGATGGATACTACTGGGCTGGGGATGGAAAGGGGAAACTTTTTTTTACAAGTTTAGTTGAACGATGAGTGTGCACTAAATTCAAGGAATTACATGCACTGACTTTTCCTATGAATGACACATGCAAAAATTATCCAAGTTTGGCTATCACGTAGATATCGTGCCTCCTTCCTTCTGCTCTCTCATGTGCAACTTTTCCCCTTTTTACTCACACGACCACCAGCGTTGGCGGCCGTTGAAAGCGATGCGATGAGCAGATGCAAGACAAGGAAAACAGTTTTTTGTCAGCTCAGCAATATATACCAACACCAACCCACAGCTCTCTTTTCCAGGCGGATAACGACGTTTAGGATTTCTATATTGGTTGTTTGCAACTCGTTCATCTCGCTTCCTCTCTGCTCATTTTTGTAGTGTAGGTGCCTAAGTGGGTTTATTTGTGTGTGAAATTACCTTCACTTGCGGAAAAGAAATTGTCGGGGAAAGGAAGAGGAGGAAGCTCGAGAGAGAGGGAGAGAGAGATGGAAATTGGTTGTCTACCTATGTTTGTGGTAATGGTGACACTTCGCATGGGAATGGAAAGGGAGGAGGTGGAAATTGATATGATAATGTGATTATTATTACTACTGGGTTGATGCATATTTTGTGAATTCACTAAAGGAAGGGGCAGTGGAGGACAAAATTACGACAACATACAGCAGCGCATTATTATTTCCCATACACGCTCTCGCATTCCCTCGTCGCACACCGCTCACACTATTTTCCCTGTAAACTTTGGTATTCAACACCTCTCGCTTCGCTCGCTCCACCATTAACCTCCATCATCGTCGCCAGGAGCAGAAAGTAGGAGGCGAAAGCGGGGTGGTGGTGGTGGTAGTAGAAAAGCCGACAGATTTTTCAATTTTCTACTTTTCCTTTTTGTTCTCCTGGTTAATTTCACGTCTCACCTCATTTCCTGATAAAATCGAGCTTCATCAAGCTGACGGTTCTGTTTCTGCCACCCACTGTGATTCCGGGCACACGTTATAATATTAAATATTGATAAATGACGACTACGGTGGGGAGGGAAGGGATGCTGCTCTACATTATGTATTGATGCACGACGACACTGAAAAGTCTCGTTTCCCTTCCACATCCACCATATACGTAGGTATAAACTCCTATTCCCTCCAACCTTTCAGCTCGCAACAACTCTTTACTTTATTCCTCGATGAACCTTCCATCCATCCGTCCCCTCCACACTTCAGCTTTGTGCACATCTCGTCGTAAGCTGTGGCAATCGTTTCCCCATGGCCTCAAAGCATATTATATGTGACTATCCCGACTTGTAAACTTCTATTCACATAATAATCCGATCTTGTGGTTTCAGCAACGGGATTAACGCAGGTCTCCTCACTGCCAAACACATAATGCATACAAACTAGGATCGCAGTTGGAAGCTAAGCTGAAAACCGAGTTACGAAAAGGAATATATATAATCGTTTATAAGTGGAAAATTGAGATGGAGTGACATGCAATGCAAACTACGTAGTATAGTTTTTCGTTTCCATCACTTTCATAAAAAGATCAAGGGCCGACTATTGTTACGTATGTAAAATCCTCCTTTATGTGGAAGCCTTTCACTTTGCTCATAATCCATGGTCAAACTTTGCTCAATCACATTATGTAATATTCATTATGAGGCTCATTGGAATATTCAGCAAATCGGTACGGTGTCCTGGTCAATTTTCAATTTGGGGCTCCAGTTGCTATTCATAATTAGATTGTATAATCATTATTTCACTGACAGAAACTAACATGCGATGACATGTAGGCAGTAGTGTGCTAAGCTTGCATCACCTTATAAAAGTAGCTAAAAGCAATTTGTAATAATAAGGGCATGTATAGTCGGGTGGGCTGTGCGGCGGGTTCGGGAAATTGTCCTCTCTCCCTCCCTCGTACACAAATAAAGTTTCAATTTGTGTCCGTGTTTCAATCAAGTCAGATTTTTCTACAGTTGATCCCAACAGGATGATTTCACGTATGTGGTTATACCTACATGGAAAGCGATATACGTCAATGCAAAAATTTTTAAATTCTAGAGCAGCAGCAGCAGCAGCAGTTCCACTGTGGTCGACTTCAATCTTGGCTTGACTAGTCATGAGTGGGCAAGTGCAATTGTTCCGATATAATGAGTGTCGAGCTAATTTTGACTGGGTGATATTAGGGGGATAACATCCCCACCGGATGACGCGTAGATATAGCACGCTGCTTCCCCAATCTTTTACGTTCGATGTTGTACTTACACCAATACATTCATTCATAATATGGGTTGCAACGTAATGTAACCTGGACAATGTAGGCTTGTCGGGTGTGCCAGGAAGGATGAGCTCATATTGCAGTAGTGGCGGCATTCATTGATTCTTGGGGCACTTATGTCGACTAGAGTTTCCACATTTCCAAGTAATGGTGCACCAGACGATGCAGGTGATGAGAAGATTTTGGGCTTGGCACAGATGGACCCCAGCATGGCGCCTATTCTCTCCATGTCAGTCAATTTATCATGGAACACGTACCGTGTCCTCACTAATATTTATTTATTGTCACTCGATCAAACGAGTATGAGATGAGATACTCATTCATAACCCAAGTACGACGACAACGGAACACTGCTGCTACTACTACTTCCACTTCTCCTCCTTCTACTATATTCTTGGTACATATGATCCCAATCTTTCTAAACACTGACGGTTATCATCAGTTATCACTTACTTCTAACTTCTGCTCCTCGTTCAGCACATGACTCAAGACTGATGACGACGACGACGACGACGATGATGATGAAAATGATGAATAAAAACCAAAAAATATTTGGCAAAACAGAGAGCATAACATGAGTGATGGACAAGTATGTAGTGCAGGTTTTTGCCTACTCTCTCTCTCTCTCTCGCTGCTCTCTACTGTGTCGTGGTGCTCCTCATTCTCCTGTCTCGGAAAAAGTTTTCAATTCGGAGACTCTTCCAAGGAACAAAGTGGCACGGGGAGAAAAATGAGCCGGGAAAGAGTGGAAGAGAGAAGAGGAGCTGTCAGACAAGACATTAATCATAAGACAGGAATATTCTCTCTCAAACTCCACACGACAAAAGAAAGGAGGAAGGAAGGAAAGACGGAGAGAAAGTGAGGGGAAAGAAAACGACTCCTTTATTTCTCCTTACACAGAAATGGACTACATGCCTTTTGCCATCCTCTCCTCTCTCTCTCTTTTGCCAGAGTAATGTGATGAGTCAGCAAAAGCAGGAAAAAGTATTAAAACTGATGGTATCTGCTTCATCTTTTAAAACTATATTTGTACGCACATAAATTGCCTATTATGTTTTTTCTTCCATTTTTATTCTCTCTCTCTATCTCTCTCTCTCCCTCTGCTCATGAGCCTTTAAAGAATGATCGGATCACATTCACATTGTGACGGAGGTGCCCTAGGCAAAAGTAAAACGTTGTCTTGTTCTCCTCTTGTTCATTTCACGGTTGAGCAGCAACCATGAAATCAAGCTTGAGAATTCAAGTCTCTTTTTTTAATTTCAAGGGAAACTCAAGTCAAAACGAGTATTTTCCTTTGGCAGACAAGTACAGAAGTAGTATATAGAGGAGCAGTTATCGGGCGGAGGAGAACAGAACAACCAAAGTTATATAAGTTGCGTGCGCGTACATATGTCATCCATCTATAGAATAAAATATTATACGCTTTTTCCTGTATAGAGAAAATGGGGGAATCCCCATATTCCCATGACCAATCTTGGCCTGTTGTCCAACAAAAAGCCAGCCACAGAGAACAAATAACTGACTGATATTATATTCGTCTCTCTCTCTCT
>JAANSN010000997.1:0-15812 GCA_036850665.1 Dicranocentrus wangi | reverse complement strand
GAGAGAGAGAGAGAGAGAGAGAGAGAGAGAAAGTTTGAAATTAATTGGGGGTTGAGATATGAAGTCTCTGAAACAAGTAGTAGTGCTGCGTAACTCCCTGAGCAAGTGACAATGGCAGAAAAAAAAGTAAGTCACATATAAATTTATAATTCGGCCTAGAATTTTAAATTTATTTTGAATACATACAACTTTGTTGGAATTGGAAAAGTCCAATCTGGTCGCCTCGTCGGCCTTGTTTTCCAGAGGCAGCACAGAAAAAAGCACCATTTTTTCTCATTTGGATGATTGAGAGGGAAATGTGTTGGACTTTTTTTGGACGCTACGAAATAAGCTACAGAATATTTAAGTACCTACCTAAATCATATACACATGAAGTCTAGCCAAAAAAGAGGAGCAACAACGGGGGAGAGGGTACCAAAAAGGCTGACTTTTAAGTCGTGGGTAGTAGGTATGTAGGTAGGGAGGGAGGGCGTAGGAGGTTGTACGTTGTATCTGTATCAAATCTCTGTCGAAAATAGGAACAGGTACAACCATATAAGAAGGTCGCTAAACCAACAATCCTCAGCCAACCGGAACCGGAAGTCCCACCCCTCCGATTATTGTAAACCGATTTGTTGCTCCCACTAGACCGATAATTTGCTTCTGCTGTACCGATATTTCGCCTTCTACTGTACCGATGCTTTACTCCTTTTGGTCCACTTGTGCACATCCACTGATCCGATAATAGGCACTTCGATGTGAATAGAGAGAGAGAGAGTATGGAGGAATGTGGAGTTTGCTATTGCTTTGAGAGTCCAGAACTGGAAAAACGCAAGGCACACAGACACACAAGTGAGTTACACCTTGAGTTTCACATTTGATTATGCGGATAACGTGCTAAACAACGAGCTTCCCTTACAATATGTAAATACTATGGGTATGGGTCACTACTTGTCATTCATCATTCGGTTGTCGATGATCGACTCATTCACATTCACACTGTTCCGCTAGACGTAGAAGGCAAGGCAAGGGCTTGTAAAATGGGACGGCTACATACGCCACCAACTGGCAGTGTCGTTTTTTACGTCGGAATTTTTGTGGTATATGTATCGGGATAATGTACTCTACCGAAAGCTGACTTTTCTTCGACTTCCCATTCCCGTGTGCATGTGCATAAGTAAATAGCATGACTTCATTCAACATCATCATTCATCATCATCACATCCCCTGCATTCCATTCACATCGCATCGCATTCCCTATGTATTCTATTCTGAATGTTGTTGGTTCTCGACAGCACGTTCGCATATCACCTGTCTCTCAAACCCAGTTCAGTCCTTCTTATGCCAGAATCTGAATCGGATTCTATTCTGAATTAAAAAGTGAACTGATGAGTGATGAATATCGGGTTTTTAAATATCGGATCATTCATCGTCGTAATTTCCTTTTCTTTCGAAAATGCGATGAGAGGAGGATTAGTGGAATTGGGGGTGGGGTAAGCGAATTTATTCCTTATTAACTATGAGCGAGAGGTATCGGAGACAAGTGTAATTAAACTGGCAACAAGCATTTCATCGAAAAGTCAAAGTCGACTCTTGGGTACAGTTTTCTAACAAGCTTATTATAACCTACGTGGTTTGAGACTGATCATTTCCTGCAACTTCTACAACTTTAACTTGCTGAACGAACGATATATTATGAACATGGTGTTTCAGCTTGCAAATGTTTTTTGTATTTGGCAAAATCACAGATTGAGCATATTGTACCCTAAACTAACCGGATATATGTATATTTTTTGTATCGGTTTGCAGGTTACCGACGTTGTCAAGTTGTATTTGGTCCCAAGGGATCCTTGTTGTGTGGGTCCTTTTTAATTTTCTATCGCGGTAATTAAACCTGCGCTGTGGCTATGTAATTCCGGCGACTTACTTAATATTGAACTCTCTACATGACATTATTGTGAAGCTGTACCACCACCACCACCACCGGTAACATAATATCAAATACATGTTGAATGAATAGCCAGAAGAAAGAGGATAATATATTACAGATGAGCCAGACTCCTCCAGAAAGAGAGCGAGAGAGAAGGGGTGCGGGATGGATGAGACATCGAGAAGCAAGAAGCAACTAGAGTGTTTTTTGAGTTTTGTTGGGTTTATGTTGTTCTTGGCTTTTTAGACTTTTTGATGCAGGGAGAGTCCAGCGTATAATGTCAGTCCCAAGGGACTCCTTTTCAGACAAAAGTGACAAAAAGTCAATGCATATTTCTGTTTTGCTTCTTGAGTGAAATAGTTGAGAATAATATTATGGCCATCCCGATCGGTTAATGCATTTACTGCATAATATACTATTTTCCAAGCAAGCAAACCCTAACGGGATGGTTGCACTAGCGCTGGGTGATGCGAGACAACTTGGCAGGGGAATTTACAGTATTTTATTTAGTAGAGGCAGATGTGTGAACTCTCTTGTCTCAAGAGACTCTTCAAAACAAGCCTGTTACTCACTCAATTCTCAATAATCATTTTTTGGTTGGATTCAGCTTTTATGAGGAGAAAAAAAGAAGGGTGCAGGCAGTGCCTTTTGCAGTTTTTTGTAGAGTTCCACACACAAAACATAATATTATGTTTCCATGAAAATATCAAAAAAAATAAAAATTTACGGACTCTTTTGATTATATATTTCCCCATTTTCCACTTTGACTTAAGTAGTGGAAAAGGAGGAGGAGGAGGATGACGTGACGGGTAAAAGTAAGTAGCAAGAAGCATGTGTAGTTAAGTGATATTGGGATGGATGATGAAACAACGTTTCCTCAAATTCAGATTTTATGTTTTGTTTATTTTTATTAGTAAGCGTAAAATGACGTATGAAATGGTCGGGCGTCTCAGCGCAACAGGGAAAATGGTAGGATATGTTGTACGATACGGTACAATTGTTGATTTATCCCACTAAGAAAACACAGAAACGACCCTTCTCATCAGTTTCTTGTTTCCTTATCTTGACACCCATAATACAGTTGACTGTATGTATCTTGTTCCCGATATTCCTATTGCAAGCCTGCTAACTTGTGGAACCCTCAACAAATGGACAGAATGTGCTGTGGATTTGGTTTCTGGAATGGCAAGAAGGAATGCATGGGAAAAATTAAGTACATGCTAGACAAATATACTGATAATGAAACTTGGATGCACATGCACAGTCAGTATAATAATGCCTTATTGACAACTGGTACTGGAACTGAGGACCATCTTAAATATAATGTAATTTCAGTGTCAGACAGGTAATCTAACCTAACCAACCTTAAGCTAAGATAAGCAATGATCTCCTGTCATCTGTTCAAACTTTTGTTAAACCCGTGTTCTCGCATTAAATGTAAAGTCATGGAGGTTGCTATAATTGTTGCCAACTTAATTGTTAATGGTCGTTGTTGCAATTGATTCCTCGGCTCAGCAGCACTGCTGTCAGAGACCAGAGATGTCTCTAACGTTGAGTTTGAGTTCGCTTCGCTTCGCACGCCTCTAGTAGTAGTAGTAGTAGTAGTAAAGCATGAACAATGGGAGCTGTGTGGAGGGAGGTCGAGCAGTGAATTTTAAAGATTTTCTCTTCCCATAAAGTGTTCCACTAAGCATGGAACAATTTGGACAGTAGTTTCTTTTTAGAAAAAAGTAGAAAAAAAAGTCAAGCGGAATAGAATGAGCCACGACTTCCAGTCCAGAGTAGTGGGGACAAGTATGGGTTTTGAAAAGCGTATTTTCCGCTTTTGTTGCGTCATATATGTGTGATGTGTGTAAGGACTGAGGAGATGTGGTGGTGGTGGTGGTGGTGGAGTGAGATGGAGATCATTTTGGTGGAGGGTACGCGCTCAGGACCGAGTATTGGAAAGCATGCGATATGTAGTGCGCTCACGGAGCGCAAGGGAAATTCAGTTTTCTTGTATGATCCCGTCGTGTGGTCGTCATCCTCTCCGTTTCGCATACCCACAGAAGAATATTATCCTTTTTCCATCTCTTTGAAATGGTCGTCCTCAATGTCGTCCTCTCTCTCTCTCTCTCTTGAAGTTGGATATTTTTTTATCAAGTTTTATTGTTTGTTTATGTGAGCCTACTAGTAGTATATATTTCTCCGGATTGCCAAAGCAGAGCTAACAGTGACGCTGCTGTGTAGTTTTCAGAGACTATTTGTGCGGTACGGTGGTGGCAGAAAAGTTGGTGGTGGTGGTGGTGGCGGTAGTGCGGTGGTATACTCCTAGTTTGTACTTTGATAATATGGAGTAGCATGTCGACGTCTGATGAGGCAACCCCTTCCGCATGAGTTCCCTTTCATTCAATGACGACAAGAAGAAAAAATTCTTTCGGATGAGTGGACAAAACCCGTTTGTTGTTTTTTCCTCTGTCTCGCTCCTTTTTCCTCAGTCCAGTTCAAACACTGCATCAGTCCTACTCCTCCAAAACCCAACTACAACTACAATATAATACCACAACTAACTACAATACTAATAATACGTATGTACATGTACTATCAAATAAAGCTATGTATGTGCATGTATGTGTATTCCACCATCTTCCACTCTCCAGCTTTTTTGTGCATTTAGTAATTGTGCACAATCTCACTATTTACTTACTTACTTTTTACTTTCTTCTCTTTCTCACTCAACTCAACCGGCTCTCTCTCTCTCTCTCTCTCCACTTTTATTCCAAGCAGGCACCAACTTCACTTCGCACTGCTGAACACCAGAACACCCAACCAAACACAATAACGGCAATGCATGCTAACAGCCAAAGTAAAAAAAAGCCTTCCAAGGAACACAACACAACAACAAAATAACCATCTCCATCATTTCGAATAAAAATATACCATGATATAGATTCGCCCGTTGTCCACTCCACTTTTATTATTGTGTCCCTCTAATGCTCCAGTTTAATTTTTCAAATTGGTCTCTTCTTGTCATATTACATGGATTTGACCGTTGGAGTTGGCATGAAGGGCGAAAAACTACACAACTTTCGAGATTCGATGACAAAATTTGTAAAGGGAAATAGAGAAGTTCAGCATGCAGGCACTAACTTTTGTCCAGTTTGTTCTGGAACGTGGCATAATATATGATGGAAGTAGTGGATGCAAGCATGCACAATAAAGAGAAACGCACACGCTTAAAGCAAAGTTTGTAGCAGAAATGAAGATTGGAAAATACAAATGACAAAACATCAGTTCGTATATGAGGCTGTAAAATTTAAGGATTTCCTTTTCCGTCTCACTTTTATAATATTAGAAATTTTAGAATACCTTTGGTAACATCATCTTTACCTACTGCATAATATTTTCGAAGCATAAATTACATGACAGTTATCATCAGACACGGACAGAATACTTACCAATTTACAATTACAACTCAACTCAAACATCAATGGACAGTAACATATTATATACGCGGTATCAATACAGTTTATTTTTCCGCATAGATTTTTAATAGTGTGAGGTTATTCGACTCTGTAACAATTCTATTAACAAAATAAAGCATATGAATTAAGAACAGGTGTGGGAATAGGAAGTAGCTCAAATACTTAACATTCAATAAACTTGGATTGCTTCCAAATTTGAATCAAATTTTTATGAACCCCGTATAGCATGTTTGTTATCAGCTTAAAAAAGTTTGGTTCATGTTGATTCGCATCCGTGAGTACTTTTTGCATCATTTCGTAAACCAAATGATGCAACCCAAACAATTCGTGTAGCACCTTTTTGATTTTACCCAATTCAGCAGCATCCTCCTTGTGTTGTATCAAAAGGAGGAAAAGATTTTCCTCGATACTAATCATCATCCGGTCCGTTACCAAAAGTCGGGTAAATACATTCCCCAAGTCGCAGTGTGGTACAACCTGGTCTTCCTGATCTTGGGACATGGCACGGTAATCCAACTCTGGATGTTCTGGGTCATATTCTTGGAAGTTGTATACAAAATCACCTTTCCGATTCCCTTGTCCACCAGCCCCGTCGTCGTCATCCACTTGAACATCATCAGCAGCAGGGTCCGGGTGGCCTTGTTGCGGAACCTGTGGGCAAATAAAATATTTTATAGTGCATCATGCCTAAACCAACCAGCTCAAATCTAACATTGCAACGTGGATAATGTAATAATGATTATGGATTTAATTGTTCAATACCACGTTTAACTGCGCAGAGGATTCCATTTTTCAGAATATCCTTAACAGTCCGCTTTCCTATCAATCTTATTCGTAACCTACCGGATCAAATAAAAAAAAATCTTAATTACAAGAAAAATAGTTTTCCAAGCACAAATTTTGATTCTGATGGTGATGGTCTTCAAATATGCTCACTTACAAAACTACAACAGGTGTGTCGTAACGTTTAAAGGGCTTAATCCCAACTTCCTCCCTCCCACCAGCTCAGTCAATAATTATCTGCTCTTGAGTTCTAATGGGCACAGGACTATTTATAGGATGACCCATTCAGCAGTTCCAAAAGTCCAACAAATTGTGATATAAATGCTTTTCAAATGAAATATACAAAAACAAAACAATACTATAACCTTTGCATTATTATTATTATTGTTATTATTATGATATTTACAAAATTCCAGAAAAGGGAAAAATGCAGATTTACTGATGTTAATAAGTGCCCCAAGATTTACATGTGGAATATTATATGATGTTCAATTACTTATATGCAGGATGAGTCTTCCACTTTTTACAACCAGAAAAGGTTTGATGTTCATTCAAGAGGAAAAATTAACCTTATTTCGTTGACATGACAAAACCTTTTTTGTGAACGTTCATTTTCCACTTTACATAAAAGTTTTACATATTTCATGGTCCCACAAATGACAACAGTTTTGGTGCTGAGTATTTATTTGCCTATCTTAAAACTGTAATAATAAAATTGAGCTTTTTATTTACCAGGTAGGTTGTTGTTATAATAGAAAATGTGATGCTAAATTATTGTCAGCTGACAACTATTTTATGATTTATGATTAGAATATTAATTATGATTTATATATACTTTAGAAGCTGATGAAACTATACATTTCCTGTAATATAAATCCGCTGTTAATCATCCAATCAATCTAGATAATCTGCTTATATTTTTGTTTGTTATAAGAAAGAGGAATATTGTTTGGGTCGGTGGGCTGGGCACACTTCTAATTGTAAGTTCTCTCTCTCTCTCTCTCTTCTTTTGGTTCTTTTGGGACCGGATGCGGACAGTTTACAATTTTTTAAGGGTTTCTTTCAAGGCCATGCCATCATATCCCTATCCTAATATTCCTAATACGCCAAATTGGTAATGTGCAAAACAACACGTTCTGTTTTTTAGTTTACCCTGAGCAAATGCAGAAATCATAATGAAACTACAGTTTTATGTTGCAACTTGTATTGTAACCGATCGAAATGCGTAAAATAATAACAACATTATGCGTAGTTTCCAAGAAACCCAGTTCCCCAATTCATATAAGATTTTTGTTACATGTCGCATCATTAGCAACACGAACGAAACACCATACCATACAATTCCTTGTAAGAATTTTTGCATTGAGAAGCAAGTATGATTCTAGGAATGCCGAATGTGCTGTTGTGTATGTGTAACTAATACATATACCTAGATTATTATGGCATAAAAATATAAAACTCTATTTTATTTCACAAAGAATCAGATAATGAAGTTGGAAATTTCGAAATAAGTACGTCGCTGTACACATAGGTAGGTATTTACTTTTCCGAACTGAAATAATGTATCAGTTACAAGTAACTTGAGTCTTGCCCAATTACTATTCTTCATATATGATATGACAATGCTGCAATAATGCTAGAAATGAAAGCAAAATAGCTGTACTAAAGCGTAAAGCAATAATAAATCCCAGATCAAGCCCATGCCCAACCAATACTTAGGAATCGACTTAAATTTTAACCTTTCCCTTTCATTCTTAATTTGCAATTGTAGTCTCTCCTAAAAGTAGTGTAACCTGATTATCGTCATCTACATCCACCGGTTATAGTCACTAGTCAGCAGTAGTGATGATGCGGAAAATTTGGTAGTAAAAAAGTAGTGAATAAACCTTTAGGGGAGAATTCAATCTTCCTATTTGTTAAGATAAAGGGCTAGGGGAGGAATATAGCCAATAGGGTAATTAAAACACAAATCATGAACTAAAAATCATGACTTAATGAACTCGAACTGGCTCATACTCCACGCGAGCTACTTTCAGCTTGTTCCATTAAATTAGCAAAGGTTGATCTGCTACTCAACTGCCAGGTATATCAAGTTAACACATAAACTAATCGGAGTGAGCACTCGACACAGGGAATTAGTTTACTGTTGTTAATTTTATTATAAATTAAAATCCTACCCTATAGTCAATGTGGCCAAACCACTAGGATGTAATAAGATCTTTGATCTGCCCCTGCCTAGTCAGTGTTTTACATCGTTAAAAGCAAAATAATTTTATTAATAAATGCATGAAATGTACGATTCGAGTATGTGGTGGTTTGTGCCTGCCTACTGAGTTTTATGCGAGGTTTTCTCTTGTTGGGCTCTAGAATAAAGTGCATGGTTTTCCACACGAGACCATCCGATTCATAAAGAAGGAAAGGGAGACGACGACGACTACGACGATACGACTACGACGACCATGCCGGATATACATATAAAATTCCTGGATTTTTTCCCAGTAATTGAAGCTGAGACAATGCATAGAGATAGAGAAAAACGACACGTGCTGATGCAATGTATAATAAAAACTTCTTCTCTTGCTGCTCACATTGTTCACAACTATTCTTTTGATTTCACGCTTTGTTCTTTCAATTATCATCCAATTGTTAGTGAGACCAGCAACCCGAAAAAAGGAGAGAAGTTTCGGCTGTTCGCAGACCCAACTACCCGAGCAGCAAGCAAGGGAGATAGATAGAGCGACTAAACGAGGAGGAGGGTTTCTCCAGTGCGTCGCCTTTCCCTCCATCCACATATCGGGGTTTTTTTCAGGACAGTTATGCCGGAGC
The DNA here is from genome assembly GCA_036850665.1 of Dicranocentrus wangi. Lineage (NCBI taxonomy): Eukaryota > Metazoa > Arthropoda > Collembola > Entomobryomorpha > Entomobryidae > Dicranocentrus > Dicranocentrus wangi. The sequence goes on along the minus strand of JAANSN010000997.1, from coordinate 6,830 downwards.
TGTGTCAGGATTTCAGGATGACGATGAACAGTAAGCAAAAGCTTGGAACGCCATTAGCAACAACGGCAATATAGCTAGACTCGAAAATGTAACTCGTGCCAGTCTTTTCACATTCCAGTTTTTCCCCTTTTTATATTCACACCGATGTCTTTTTTGAAAATGAAACCATACTTCAAAAACATGCATTACTACACGTACTTTTTTGTACATAAAGGGATAGTGTGGGAATGTAGTTTTGTGCGGGACGTAAGATGACATTTGCGTTATATGATTGCAAAGATTTTGATTAGCGATTCACTTTAAAAGTCGTGCGGTGGTATGGCATAGGCATGATATGAAAATTACTGAAAACCTATGGTAATATATCTAGGTAACTAGGAAAAAGTTGTTTTACTTACACGTGATTTAAAAAAAGCTTTTGACCCGTGCGCAGACCCCTTCTTTTACCTGTTGTGAATTGTGAATACAACACTATAGTACCTAGATACTAGCCGTAAATAGGATTTGGAATGAGAAGTTTTAACTAACTATAAGATGGACTCTAGTCTATGACGACAATCGAACCGACGTCAGTCAATAATAATTTACACGAACAACAATAGTTTAGTTTATAGCATTGGTTTTTAAACTTCAATAACTCTTAAGGGTTTCATTTACTTTAATATTGACTTTTGAGTACAAGAATATAAACCAAAACCCACCGATTGATCAGAATACTCTTTTCTAGCCTGCTGACTTTGAGAATTGGAGGGTAATTTTATTAATATCTACTACGCCACCAACGAGAGAACGAAGAACTAGAGATAACTACTACTGCTGTCAACTGCCTTGGCTCAAATCAAAAATAAAGTCTAACTTAGTAATAATGACTTGAGCCCTTGTTGTTGTGCCCGCTCGCCTAAATTCAACCACTCATGTCAATGTCAGCAGATCTACAAACCATCTAGGGAAATACACTTGAGCCAAGACGGTCTCACTCACCTCCGGCCGACAACTCACTCATGTTAGATCTACTACAAGCTATTCTGTGAAATTGACTTGTACCAAACGGCTGCACCTCCATAGCCAGAGTGACATGGGTCAACTCAGATCTAAAAGCTAGTCTACGAAATTGACTTGTACCATACAAATTCATAGTTTCTTGTTCATTCTCAAGTTCCTCTCTTTCGACGGTGTTACGGGTAGCGTTTATTTCCAACCGTAGCCACAAAAATAAGCCAACTGGGTAGTTTCTGAGGTATAGTGAGATGCAAGTGAGGATATATGAGTATAAAAGCTGCTTTATGCTAAAACCACCACATAAGTAAAAACTCTTTCGAAAGTACAAACTTGTCTGTATTTGCAGTTTGTCAAAAATCAGTTTTTCTTTAAAAAATGAATTTAAATGCCGGAATATAGTTGGTGGTACATGAGCGGAGAATGCATATATATAACTTTTAAGTCTTTATTTTATGATGATCTTTACTTTTAATCTTTAATAAAAACTAAAATCACTTACATGATTGATTCTGCGCCTGCGTTGTCAGAATTCAAATATAGTGATAAATATAAGAGTTTATTGTGGGCTATGAATTGGACTTGCAAGAGAAGAGAACTTCGACAAAGCAACGAGTTCTTTCGTTATACATGTCTCACGTCATTCACCTTTTGATACTACTACCATTTCTACCCATGGTTGTCAATGTTGTCATCATCATACTGCTGCTGCATGCTGTCCAAGTATAGTTTTCACATGAGCCTTCAGTATCATCGCTCTTATTTTCTGAAAGTAAATGGTGCAATAAAACAGAACGCAATGATTCCACTTTTTTTTTCTTAGTCGGCGATTGTGAGCTGTGTTAAGAAGAGAGCTGCTGGGAATGTAATGAGGCTGAGTCTGAGGATTTATATATATGATTCTTCTGAGGTATCTACTTTACTCTGGGTTACTCATTCAGGATATTAAGACACTGTCATTCAGAATGTAGAGGATGTATTGCTCTCTTGACCCCAGTGTATCTCGATTCATCCTCTAAATTGCAAGTGATAGATGTAATGGGGATGGTTATAGATTGCCAGTTGAAAATTGCGATTAAATGCTCCAGCATTTACTAACAAGTGCATATGCACGGATGGATGACGACTATGACGAGTACAGGAGGCTTTTTCATGATATGTATTCAGAATAATCAAAATGATGAACCAACAGTAGTGGATGAGTAGGTTCAACAGTCCTTTGTCCCACTCAAAAATAAATTTTATCTATATGTACCTATGCAAATGAGAGATGTATGTATTTATTTATTTTTTGAAATTTTCGTATCCCAGATGTTGTGGTTTGTAACCTGAACAACTAAATAATTTCATGAGTTTAGAGATTTCAAATTTAACTGTATATTTAGCTTATATCTTTACATGCATGCTGCTGTACGAAATCTCTTATCTTGCTCAGCTACAGAAGTGGGTACATCAATGTGCCCAGGAGACAAGGGGCTGCTATGCACAACGTTCATAGTAATATTCGAAGGATGAAGTTAAGATTGAAGCAGTTTCGAGGATAAAAATTGCTCGCCACGATTAGTAATTATGTAAGCATCCCATCCATCCCAGCATCCCACACATTGCCGCTGTATGTAAAAGCAGGCGAATTAACAACTTTCGTCAGTCAATCAATATATATACTCTCGCAGTTGGCAAAGCAGAGAACATTTTCTTTTTCGCTGGCTTTTAATTGTGATTGAAAGTGCGTGCTAATCAGACGAAAGGAGCCAATCTGTAATAAGACAACAGCAGGTGAATCGTGAATCCGATTATATAAATACTTGAAGTTAAGAAAGAGGAAGTGGTTTTTACGTAGCTCGAAAATGATTCGGGGAAGCTTGGTTTTGGGAATTGCATATGTGATACTCCTGTGCAATTTGAACCAAATCTCTGGAGCCCCTTTCCTCTTGGGAAATCAGATGACGGCTTTGTCTGTAATTCCTAGTACGGAGGAGCAAGCTGCCGCCTTGCTTCACTTTCTCAATAATAATCCTCAGGTAAACAATGAATAATATCTGCCTCAAAAAAGTTTGCAATGAAAGTTCTTCGAGGCAACCCAACCCCTTATTCTTGTTATTAATTTCATACGTTGCTGCTGGTTGGAAAAGTGGTTGATTAAAAACTGAACATATTGCGTTGATTGCAGATTGGCAACTCGGCAAACTCCACCCGGGTGAACCACGAGGAACTGATTTTCGTTTCACGGGATGACCTCAGTAGTGTGAGCAACGGTCTCGAGGCAATTGGACTCCGTTTTAGGTCCACTGACATCTACGAAACTTTCTCTTAGCAAATAAATCTAGCAATCCATCAAGGTAAAATAGTTTAATCCAGTGTGTAATCATCATCACAATCAGAAAAAGTGTGCGACTGGATCACATTTGAGAAAAATGGGGTTAAAAGCATAATTGAAGTCATTTACTTTAGGAGTTATTATTTTGCGTTGCGTTGAGTTGAGGGGTCGTGCCTGGCTGGAAAACGCCGTTTTTGAATTTGCGTTATCGTGTTAATCACAAGATTGGCAGAAGGTTGGGAGAATAATATGGGGACGATGATGAAAATATTATGTTGCACACAATCAACAAAAATAAATACTAAAAATGAATGCAAATAGAGGGAATTGAGTGTGTAAAGCGTTTTATTTCCATTTTTATTTATATCTGTCCGTCGTCGTTCCCCCAGCCTAACCTCCACTTACCCTACCACCTGCATTTATAGCTTGTGGGCATGCCCTCCACCTCCACCGTTCTTTTCCCTTATCCCATTTGACAGGCTCGTGTAATGTATTTATTTGATGAAAAGTATTTTTCACGTAATTTTTCATTTTGTACTGACTAATCACGCACAGGAGAGCGTGAGGTGGTGGAACGGTGCGGTGGTGGTTATATATATATATACCTATATAATACAGTGGCCGACACAAAAAGTTGCCCTTTCTCGGTTCTCCTGTTGTTGTTGTATTTGTTATGTTATGTTATGGCTGCACAATACACGCTTGTCGTGGCTCCTCATTACGCCCTATACCAGTCTTCATAATAATCATATATATCTACTACGGTCTCCGACGAACAACGACATAGCCTTCTCCAAACTCCAAAACTCCCTTGCTTGCTTTTGCTTTTTGCCTGATGCTTGTGATGAAATCACCAAGTTGAGAAAGCTAAACTATTTGCCATGCCACAACCACCACACAACAGCGAGCAATTCTTCCATTTCCATTCCAGCAAGAAGGAGCAGCATATGCATAATACAGTTACAGTTACAGTAGTGGTGGAGTAGTATATATTTTTTTAGAATCTTGCCACATGATTATTATGTGTAATTCGATCAAGATAGAGTGGCAAATCATTTCATGTCGTGACAGCTAATGTCCGCTTGTCTGCTGATATAATAATACACATTTATTCTCACATCAGCAGCAGCAGCAGCAAGGCAAATAAAGGAGTAAATCAACCTAAGAAACGGGTCTAAAACTCAGCCGAGCCGAGCTGAAGTCAAAACCTTTTTCTCAATTTTTTTTTCAGCCTCCCTTCACCTCATAAACTCCGGTGTAATATGTAAATGGACGTAAATGTGTTGTATGGCTCTTTGACGCTTCGCTGATTTGAACGAGAGGGTTTGCGATTGCTACCACAAGAAGAAGCATAGGTACCTGCATCTGCCGAAACATGTACTGGCGCCTGGTCTCCCTCTCTATAAGATGTGTAATACTTGCAAACGTTTTTGGTCACACAGAACGTCACCTAAACTTCAACCTAAAAGGAATGATTCTCCTCCTGTGATATATGGGTTCACATCCACCCGACCCGTCGTGTTTGTATAGAGTAGCACGTTATAATAGCCCATATTAGAGTCATTATTGCACCACCACCATGCATCCACCAGCATAGCAGCATGTATCAAATTACCAAGCAAATTTCATGAAGTGAACCATACTACCACGTTCACTGATTTCCTAGAAAATTGAATCTAACCCTCCACACACAGCCTCCAATTATAATATACATACAATACGACTTGTAATGTAATAAAATAATTTGATTTTTTAAAGAAAGGGAAATAATGGAGTTGTAGCTTTTTTCTATGGAAAACTATAAGTCTACGTTCTCATTCATTCATTATTATTATTATTAAACTGCTTATATGGCTATATTAACTTGTAAAGCTATATTTTTCCATTGTGAGATTTGTTGTGAGTGAGGGAGGACGTGAGCAGAAGTTAAAGGGAGTTATCCAGCACTGAGGCAAAATAATTTAAGTAAAATAAAGATTTGTTGAAATTCGAACTATTTGGTAAAAGGATGGAGGTGCGCATGCGGTGATGGGGATCTACAAGCACTACTAACAAGAAGGGAAGGTGGAACGGTGGTAGGCAAGGAAATTGACCGAAACCTGCTGGACAACTAACTGGGGCAATATAGAGAAGCACGTTTAACGGTCCACCTACATACATCTAAATGGAACTTGAAGGTGCACACGGCACGACGTCGGCTCCATCATATACTATTATGATTGCCACGAACCATCATAACTACTGCTGATTGAGTGAGAAACTTTCTTCTGCAGAGAGAGAGAGATTACTTAATTTGAGGTGGGCCGGATAAAGATATTCCCCACGTGGTATTTCCTTCGGGTAAGTTTTATAGGAAAAGTAGCGTAGAGTATTATACTCATAGGGAACGCCTGGAGACAGTAGAGTCTTGTTTTCTGCAAGAATCATATATGTTTCGCTTTCCCTTTACACACACGACACGGCACTGCCAAGAAGCTCGATTGGGAGTCCTCAAGGCTCGGATGAATGAATGATCATGAACATTGACCTTCAGTAATGCGAATTCGTGTAGGATAATATGTAGTGTTGTTGTGGACAGTTTTTTCTAAGAAGATAAATTAAACAGACGCCAAAAAAATCAGTTGAACTGCAAGCTGAAAGTTGACAACCATTTAATTGCTCGGGTCTACGGATATGTTACGCTGGATTACATTGGATATTATAATGCATCCCCTCAGTTGTCAAATAATCACATGTGGATATGGAGTTGTACATTAACAGACCACGTAATATATTCTGAAAAGTCGTCCCGGAAGTCCCATATACACGGGTCCCAGCTTCCATGCAAGAAAATGCTTTCTGATGTCAGTCACATTTTGACAAAATCGTTTTTAAAAACACGTTTATGATAATTATGATACCTGTTTTTGTTTTAACGGGTTACATGGTGTGTTGGAATTACATGTAAACGGATTGAATCTGGTGTTACTGGCGTTACTGCATGTGTACATACAGTATCAAAAGATTATTATTATTAGTTATTATTATTAATCATTAGTATTAGTTTATTATTATTATTATTAATTATTATTATTATTTGTTTTAATTATTAGTATTATTAGTTATTATTATTACAAACCTATATTAAAATTCGAGTAAAAAATCACTTTACATACTATATGGTTGAAACCGAGTGTGTAGATGTATTTTGACACGTGGATGCCGAAATCGTCGTGTAAAACGGGTATCCCGCCTTCAGTTTTGACATAATCGCAAAAAACCGTAATTATGGAAATGGCTATGGTTTATAGTTGCACGCTGTACCATAATCATGGGCGGTAAAGGTGGGAAGGCCAATAACTGGGCCGTCACAATTGACCCCGAAGGGCCGGTGAACACCTCGGGCCCTGCTACAGCCAGAAACCGAGCGTTTTACTCCATTCCCCCCATTAGGGAGAACGAAACTCCAGATGCAGCGTCATGAGTGGAGCCCTGTTCCAGAAAGGTAGCTCGAAAAAAGGAGTGATGTTAGCTTAGA
>JAANSN010000996.1:0-40723 GCA_036850665.1 Dicranocentrus wangi | reverse complement strand
TCTCTCTCTCTCTCTCTCTCTCTCTCTCTCTCTCTCTCTCTCTCTCTCTCTCTCTCTCTAAACATATCTTTTAGTCCCCAGCCCCAACAAAATATTATAGGTATATTTTATAAAAGTACCCAACCAAGAAGCTTAAATTTCCTAAGAATTCATTTCAACTCGAAAAGGAAATGACGTTAACCAAGAGCCTATTTTTTCGCTGGGATTACCAACAACATTATATTTGTCAGTTTGACTCTGTTTCACGCTTGTAAACGCTGAAATCCCTGTTTAGAAATTTTTGTTTTATTGGAGGCAACCCCCCTCCCCAACCCAACACACCACCTAGCTCTTCCACAATGTACGAGTTTTTTCGGTAAAGAAAGATGTAAAACCAATGGGATTAGCTTTCTGACTTTTTCGGGAGGCCCGCCGTATCAAATGCACAATTTGTGCTGACAAACTGTCGCATCGCGCTCCCCACCAATTTCAACTGAAAATTTTTTATTGTTGTCATCATCATCCCCCGGTTTTCAACGACGGGCAGCTGCAAAAAGACCCCTCTTTCGAACTTGGTCGAGGTGGAGGCTATACCCAATTTCAAGTAATGATAGTGTCTTATATATAAGTATATTTCTATACGAGGCCGTCCTTGGTTGGTGTAGTCTTTCTCAGTTTCAAAAAGATAACTCAACGCTGCTGCCCGTTGTAAATCACGAGGGAACGTGACAGACTACCACGTTGTCCTTTGACTCGAAGAATTGGATTAATAAGAGACTTCCTCCTTCTTCTGAATGCTGGTCGAAACTAAAAAAATATTATTATATTATCCCTGCTAGCCATACTACTTATTTTTGTGAGTCACAGTACTACTCGTAATATCATTAATGTTTTCCCCTTACAACTCAATCGCGGAGCAGCTAAGCTAAACCCAACGGCAGTAATAAAGCTAACGGGTAAGCGGCGGACCTACTTAGTTCGTATATAGCAGCCCTTGCCTACCTTGGAGATACATATATTTTCAAAATTATCCCAACTCCTCTTTCTTTCTCTCTCTCTCTCTCAGTCCTTTTCAACTAGATAGGTACAGTTCAATTATACCCATGGGCAGGATCCGTCCTTCCGTCCAGGGTTTACAGACTTGACTAAAAAAATATCGTTCTTCCTGTCTTTTTTTTTCTTCTTCTTCTTCTTAGGCAAGCCTCAATCCAACGGCTTACAGTTTAAAGATTGCCTTCTTTTATAAGGAAAGGAGAGGAAAAATTGACATATATTTTTCACTTCCTTTCTTTCTTTGTTGGTAAGAGGTGGTTCCAGAGTGCGCGTTTTAACTGTGTCGTCCGGCCTATAGCCACCACCTCCTATCCGATATGAAAAAAGTTTAAATGGGATCTTGGGTCCAACACTTTTGGAGTGGATAGCAGAGCAGCATGGCAGGGCGAGTGAGTGCGAGTGTAAAAAAAATGCTGGTTTTTCTTTTTTCCTCTTTTTGGGTTTCTTTTCTGTGTCGAAAAGAAAACGTAATCAATGCTCTTCACGATGAACCCTTCTCTCAGCTCGCCCATGTAACACGAGAGCCTTTGACAAGTTAAACGCTCAAGCAACGGAGAGAAAATTCGTGCGTTTAGTATTCCAATGATATGTCTGGTTTTTTTTTACATTTTGTAATTGCAAATTTTGCACGGTCTGCTTCGTCACGTGAATTATGCCGTGCCGGCATTTGCATATAAAGTGTCTTGTGAACGGAGTAGTGAATTTCAATTTCCTCTCCACACATTTCCCACTTATCATGGTCAAACTACCATGTAACAATTGTTGTTTGCCACTGCTCTCTCATCTTGCATTTTTTATGTAAACTGGAAGAGCCTTTGCCGCCGCCGCTGCTGCCACCACCTCCACCACTACCACCACCGCCGCTCGCCCCGTCGTCGAGTTGTTGTGCGACAATGGAGTAGTTTACTGCCTAGCCGCATTCCTCACTGTTTTGCGTCAAAAGGGGTCGACAAAACAGGCATGCTTCATGGCTTGTAAATGTTACAACAACCATCTTTTCCCCTAATTTTGCCCTTTGAAAAAGGATCCATACGAATGGTGGTGGTCTATTCTATATACGTTACGTACGCATATGGAGTTGGACTTTATCGGGGGATCTCTGCGCCGGGAAAACGGACAACTTCCAGCTTTGTGTCGTGTGTGTGTGTGTGTGTGTGTGTGTGTGTGTGTGTGTGTGTGTGAAGTCACTCTGGGAAAAGATATGGAGTTGGGCTTTGTTTGAAGAAAATACCCCGTCTTAGCCAGCAGCCGGGCAATTTTCGGGCTATATATAGCCAGCCGGTTATGTAGGGAGGGCGGGAGTGTGGAGGAACGCGCGTATCTAGTATATATGGCTTGTGAAAATTAGCTAAAAAATGAAACAGGTTCCGCGGGCTGACGGTAGAAGAAATGAGCACTTACTTAACTGTCGTTACAATGAATGCCAGTTGCCTGGAGCATTACGAGGGGAAGATGCTCCTGCCTCCATATCTCCCCTTGTCGCTATAGCTAGCGACCATGTTGGCACAATGACTAATGACCGGATGGGAATAAAACTGTAATTTTCAGTCGGAGGCGGGTGAGCGAGAGAAGGGAAAGGAAGAGCAAAAAGGAAAACCCATGAAACAGCGGAAAAGACTAGGTGAAAAAAATATTCTAAAGGAGGATGGAGGAAAGACTAAAAATGGCGGAGCAAATGTTGTTGTACATTTATAAATTGAAAGTTAATCAAAACGTTAGTACATAAATAGATTCTTAAGAAAAAAAACGTTTCTCAAATGAGTCATTTCCTTCAACCTGTGTCACTATTGGTGGTCTAAGAAAAAACAATCCACGTGGCGCTTTCTCTGCCTCTAGCTCTGCCTACTTCCTTTTTAGAAATGTAAAAAAAACTGACTAAATCGAATCGTTAAGAATGTTTCCCGAAAAATCCCTTTTTTGACGGAAACTATGGCTGGAAGTGAAAATAGAAATGGAAATTAACCAGCAAATAAAAAAGCAACTCGGTTGGACGTGTTGTTGGGATTTGATAACTCATTTAGAAATCAAAAAAACATAGATTTCCTCATAGATTATACCATTCTAAGGTTGTCAGATTCCTTCTCCATGTAGTTTTCTTGTATTAAAACTAAGCTGGAAACTACCAGAACTTTATCAGTTTTGAGACACGACGTTTTTTTGATAGAAATTCCAACCTTGTTTCCCAAATAAAACAACTTTATATACTTCGCCTCACGTTACCTACGTCAGAGGAAAAAAATAAGTATATCCCCGCTCACATAATGTTTAATGTTGACCTAGCTAGATCATAAAAGTATCATACTTTTTTTTGCTATTATCCCAAGGAAGTCGTTCCGTATGAATCGTCATCATGACTTTCTCCAAATCCCTGCCTTCCGTGACGGAAGGGCTTGAAGAAAGATCAAGAATTGGGGTTCCGTCATAAAAGGGAAAAAATATGAGGTTCATCATCAGCAAAGTAGCTTTGTACTAAATTAAATAGGTTATTGTTCAAAAAAAAAATGACGAGGTGGAGGTAACGAGTAGGCTGGGAGCCTCATATACCTTTGCCTTTCCCCCCACAGTTGTGTAACGAATGCTCAAAGATGAAAAAAGTGCAAAAAAATATATATATGATATTTTCCTCTGGTGACGCAATAAGTACACAATTCTGCTGTACAGCCATCAGGAACTCCGTAACTGGATCTTCTCCCGGCCTGGAAATAAAGCTAATGAGAGGAGCTTCTTTTTCCGGTAAAGAAATGCTTTTTATGAATTGGAGGAGGAAGCCTTTCCAAAAAAAAAGTATAAAGAAAATTAAAGAGGCCCTCTCTTTCTCCGTAAAGATTGCATGAGCCTTTCAAGAAACAATAGCGATACTAGCGTGCGGCCCGACGGACGGGCTGAGAAGGATGGTCCGGAAGGAAAGTGTGCATGACAGTGTTCCGTCATTTGAGCGGAGTAGTTACTGGTGTGCTTGCTGCTCTCAAAGAAAAAAAAAACAAAAAAAAAATTAATCAGTCCCAAGTGGTCCCAAGGATGAAAGGATAATAACAACAAGAAGGGGAAGAAGACTTATTATCTGTAGTGGAATAACTTGGACCAAAACGATTTTCCAATGAGCGAGCAGCTGCTGTGATGGGAGATTTATCAAACACAGATTTTCTCGAGATTTATAAGCGTGTAGAGAGGAGCATGACAACTTGCGACATTGGAAAAGAGGACGAACGAACGAACGAACGACACAATGTTTTTAAGAATTATAAGCTTACACGGTTGACATTAGTACATTTTTCCTTGCTCGTGACTTATCCCGTTTAATCAGATCCGGACTCGAGAGTCGGTCCCAGTTTCATTATTTATCCGCAAAAAAACAGAGCCTCCTTTGTAAAAAGAACCCCATTAAATAACCACCTACAAAATAATGATCATGGAGTTGCTGGTGGAATGGAGTAGAGAGCAGAAAGGAGAAAGAGAGAGAGAGAAAAAAAAAAGCTGTAAACCTAGCTCGTTAATGTGCTCTTTCGCTAAGTACACTACACCGTAGAGGGCTAGAGAGAGAGAGAGAGAGAGCAGAGTACTTAAAAGATTTTTTTTTCTTTTTTCTACTTTTCAGGCTGAACAAAGGAGAGTGGAACGGGAGCGATCAATTTCGCCAGTGGAGATAATGCCCGATGATTTTGCATCCGGTCAGCGAGCATTTGTTGATTCCATTCGGGCTCGTGGCGGCCGTGTTGTAATGGTCACTCATCCAAGGACTGCTAATAATCACAAAGAACTTACTGTCGTCCGGGGTGAATATCTGGAGGTAAGTCGATTTGTTTTGATGTCGATTGAGGGAGCCCAGAGTGGACCATTACTTGTGCAAAAGTGGAGCCGTTTAATGGTTTATTCCTAGAGAGAAAGAGAAGGAGAGAGAGAGAAAGAAGTAAAAAAATACGTCCAACTATATATCAAGACTTTCTCCCTGTGCTATTGCTTCCCTGCATTAAGGTTTTCCCTCACAAAGAAAGAGGACGGTGATGGTGGTGGTGGTGATGATGATGATGATGATGTGCTGAGACGACGAGGACAATTTTTGGGGAAGAAACGTTCCCTGTTATCACTTCTTGTTTCCCGTTGTCATGACATGAAAACTTGCTGTATCCTTTTCACAACTTCATTCGTTCGTTAGTGAAAAAGCCAGAAAAAAAGAGAAACGAGGCGGCAGAAGAGGATAATAATATGTTTTGAGAAACTCCTCGAGAAAAAGACATGCCACTCTTATTTTGTCCCTCTTATCCCATCTCCTCTTTGATCTATACAAGTGTGTACCTTATCCCACTTCCGATCTTTGTCGTGTGTGCATAGTTCGTACACTACTACTACTACTCCCCTTTATATGAGCTATCCGCTTCGGCACCGGCCCAACCAACTTGCCCATAAAAAAATACACACACGCTTTCTCTTTCTCTCTCTCTCTCTCTCTCAAGAGGGATTTCTTTTGCAAATATTCCGAACTGTCTTTCTTTACCCCAAAACTAGCGGTGAAAGTAGTATAGAAAGGAAAGTAGTAGATGATTTACTTGGAAGTCGGAGACGAGAAGAAAAAGAAACTTCTTGGAATGAGCAACAAGGATTCTTCTTCTTTTTTTGTACATTTATTTTTGTTCCATGCATGCATATCCAGTAGGGGAGTGAGTGAATGGATGTGGATGCCATTCCCGGATTTTCACTGTTTCTGGAGTGAATCCACAAGCAGCTGATGCATAGATTATGGATGATCCAGAGTGAAAAAGATTAATGATGCTTTGTTAGCCGTGACATGTTGTAAACGATGGAAGAGTCAGTGAACAAAGATAAACAGGCTGGATGGAGTAACTTGAAGAGAAACGATGTACAAATGAGCTTGACAGTTCCGTGTCATAATGTACTTTGCATATTTTGTACCTTGTTTTATAAACACTCCTGTCATTAAAATATGGCAGGCAGGGGAGGGGAATGCGTAAAAAATAAAGTTTAAAAATAAATTAACACTCAACTTAGAACCCCTTTTTTACTTCCTCGAGAGACTTTTACTCCTCGAGTGATTCTACTGACGAGTGAGTGAGCGAGTGAGTGAGTTGAGGAACAAAAGTAGGGTAAAAACTTTTTTCTTTTTTTTCAAATGACGTGTGCACTGTTAGCGTGTCGTTTTACATATATTGGTGAATGGATTTTCACGTGGGTGCAACTCAGAGAGAAAGAAATCGGGTCTAGTGGGAAATATATATTGTCCAAGTTCAAGGAACAGAGTCACGGTTGTTTGATGGAGGAAACTAGTTTTTGACTTTCAAAATTAAAATTGATATTACTTTCTTCGTACTACACAGGATCCCGATAGAAGTCAGATTCTCGTAGAATCCTCCACTTTTTTTGCTCAGGTATATGGACCCAGTGACTGTGCACAAGTGCATGTGACAGTTTTGTTTTTTTAGAGGTTTTTTTGGGGGGAATGGGAAAAAATGTTGAAGGATGGAAGGCGTAGAGTTGAAAAAAAAAGTTGTGTATTTTAAAAAATGAATGCGGAAATTACACCGGTAGAGAAAGTTTTGACTTAAATTTACCCGATTGTCTCCTCGTCCCTCTAATTAACAAGTAGTTTACTAATGAGTGCACTTTTACCTTCCCACATGGAAAATTTATAGAGATGATGAACATTTCGGAGCAAGAGTACGTTTTATGCTTTTCCTGAATTTTGTGACAACCCACAGTTTTGCTCTTTGTGTCAAAAGTCATTACGTTTCAGTACTCTTCTTCAGCTGGTGTGCTGTGCTGAATAAACCATTAAATTTTTAGGGCTAGTTACAATGGTGCTAATGACAGCAGCAGCAGCTCTTGAATTCTCCGGAATGAGGAATCAACTTGTGTGTGTGTGTGTGTGTGTGTGTGTGTGTGTTGCAATGTTTTTATTGCTTTTTCTTCCTGCTTCCTCTTTCAGGAAGTAAGTAGGCTAATTAGAGATTTTTATAAGGTAGTTCTTCAAAACTCCATAGTAAAAAGAGCTCAAAGTTATTTATTAGTTTACGTTAAATTTTGGTGTAAATTTTCCTCCTGGCTTTAGAATTTCCATTTTTGAAGTATTTGAAGGCACGTAACGTGAAATACTCGTGACAACATTTAATTCCCTATTTCGAGAGAGGGAGTTTATTTTCATTAATATCATAATAGTGGGATGATGCTGCAGTTGACGAGAGAGTGTAATAACTTTATATTATAAGTTATNATTAATATCATAATAGTGGGATGATGCTGCAGTTGACGAGAGAGTGTAATAACTTTATATTTTAAGTTATTATTTGTGTAGGGTCTGCTACATGTACACTATTCAGGCCACAATTTTAATGTCATGAAAGGGATATCATTTATTGGAGGTGGTGGGGCTTGTGGGTATACAAAAATGTAATCATCATCATGCTGCACGATGCATGCACCACTCTAAATATCCCCTCTACAGCCATCTCTTTTACGAGACTCTAGCTCAACTTGAAATGCACTCCCTTTCAAGGTTGGTTGGAATGTCTTTTTCTTGCTATGTATTTGAATTGGTCGGAGCGTCGGTGTGTACAAGTTAATTACATTAGTAAATATAATATCATGTTTGTTTTCACGCCACCACTCGTGTCGTATTTCCATGCTGATGATGATATGATGCTCTCATATTTCACATTTGAACCACTCCCCCAAAAACCAGAATATTCGGAGAGAGTGGAGGAGGTAAAGGGAAAGGAAAAATTCAATAAAACACGGGCTCTCCTGCTTCCTCTTTCCTAGAAATTTGGATTTTCATCAAGTTTCGTAAAACTCAAAAGGGAAGTTTTCATAATAACGAGAGGAGAGGAGAGAGGATGTGTGCGTGTAGAGATGAGGAGCCAGAGCTTTCCAAACACAGAGTATGAAACGTGGCGTGTTTTACTATTTATTGGCTGTGACACTTTATTCAAACATGTCAGCCGAGGTGAAAATAACCCAATAAAAAACATTTTTATTTCCTTGCGTCATCTCGAACGGAAACTCTGAAAATTCTTCTTCCAATCTCATCCCTCTCGTCAGTTTGAATTTTTCTTCCCAGTTTCGTGCAGACTAGTGGAGTAGTAGGAGGAGGAGGAGGAGTGGGAAGGAGTAGTAAAAACTGATCGAATTATATTTTACCACATCATTCCAGCTTCTCCCCCGAATTCGTTATGTATTCATCAAAAGTTAATACAAGAGTACTTATATTTTCGACGAGAGACCAGCTACTTATGTTGTGGGAGGTGGGTGGGTAGTCAGTAGTCGGTAGTCGTGGTAGGTACGAAATTACGGAGAAAATTTATGATGGTTCATCTCCACTTTCATATTCCACCTTATTTGCATGGACTAATAACGGAATGAGCATTTGGAGATAAAATTTTCCTCGTTTCGCCTCCACCTCGTTCCCTCCCAGCCTGCTTGATCAATTACGGTGGTGGTGGTGGTGCTGGCTTGTTGAGCAAAACTGCTGTGTGCACTATTTGTAGCGCAGCGTAGAGGAAGAAATGCTTTTAATGTGAATATCATTGAGAGATTCTAGTGTGAAAATTATACGACTCGCTTTCCTCACTCTTGTGTTGCCAATGAGCTCATTCCACCATCACCGCTGGTCTCCAAGCCTCCGAGACTATATGCCCATCATTTTTAGACTGATCTACGGGGATCACAACTCATGGATGTGAACCCCTTGTGGCGATCCCGAAATGGAGCCGGAGAGTCCAAGTTCATCACAGCAGATTCAAATGGTCACTTTGACTTGACACTTGAAGTTTTTTACATGCAATTTCGGCTTGTCAAAAGAACACGGCGGCGAGGTGGAATATTATGAGAAAATTTATGTTATTTTTAGTAGAGAGAGAGAGAGAGAAGGGAAAAAATCCTAGCGGCTCTTCCACTTACAACTTCGTTCTTTTTTTTCATGCCCAGAGTTCATTTTTACCGTTTTTTTACTACTTGTCATATATATCCTGTAGATTTGTACGTAGGTAGACACTTTCAGGATGAAAGTGTAGCCGTTACAGTAACCAAACTCGGGCTATCATTTGCATTCATTATGAGCCCAAAGTGAAAATGAGTTCAGGATCATTTAAAAGAATTTTCTCATCTTCTGGCAACCCCGGTTTTTTACTCGAATGCCCCACAACAGCCACTTACTCAACATTTTTCCTACATGGCCCACTACTGCCAACTCGACGAACTCCACTCTGACAATACCATAAGGAAAGTGTGCGTGTGTGTGTATTTTCTTCTCTGCTCAAGTCGTCGTCTCGTCTTCCCTTGTACTCTGGTGGAAAAGGTTGCTCAGTTCTCTCACTTTTTAGGTACTACTACTACTTCTACTACTACTCTGTATTACCCACATAAAAAGTTTATTTTAGGGACAAAAGTTTACATGTACCTCTTTTATTTATCTGCCTCATCTTTGTCACTAGGAGACGACCCAACTAAAAAAGTTTAGGATAAAACAGGGAACACAAAAACGAGAGCGAGGAGAGAGGGAGAACGGCACAACGGGTTTGTGCAAACCCTATAGGCATTCTTTCTGGTGGATGATTCTTGGCAAAAGTTTGCATGGCTCACTACACCAGAGAGTGAGAGAGAGAGAGAGAAAATTAGGCTGAGGCTCAGTTAGCTCTGGTCTGTGTCTCGCGTAAAGTGAGAAAGTGGGGAAGGTGTGCATGATGAGCTTGTTTATTCCGAATTTTAATCTACTCCTTATGCAATAGCTGTTGTGGAGGAGGGAGGGGAGGGTTGAAGGACAGAGGGAAAATGAACGGATTTTTTTCTTCAGAAAAAAAAACGCATGTAACCTCTCAGTCAACAGTTTTCCACTCAACTTTATATACTTTTTTTGTATTCCTCATCCATATATAGTCACTCATTCACTTCCGACGTGGAGGCCAACAACTGTCGACCATGATTTGAATAGGCCAGGATAAGATCAGACTTTGAGAAGGGAGAATTGTGTGTGAAACACGATGCGTTTCCCATTTAGCTACCGAATTTTCTCGGTGGGTGAAGCACAAAAATGTTGTTTTTATTCTCTCTCTCTCTCTCTCTCTCTCTCTCTCTCCTCCTCTGCTGCTGCATTTAAACCCTGTCCGTTGTCACTCTAGACGGGTAAATCCAAGCTGGTAATAAACACGCCTGACATTTCGCACGTTTTTCCATCTCCAAAGCGAGAATTGAGTGCACTGACAGGATTCTCGGAATGTTGTGAAATTCGAGCAGCAGAACCAGAGCAGCAGCAGCAGAGGCTTTTGGCATTATTATCATTTTCATTAAAAAAAACGAGAAAGAATATGAATCGGGTGTGTCACCCGGATATTTTTTGTTCCTCGAGGTTTTTGTTGGGTGAGCTGTGAATAAAAATGTATTCCAGCCACGACAACCGAGATGGCTAAATGATCCCAGCCCCGCCGGTTTCACTCGTTGTTGCGTGGGAATAAAAGTGGGAATGTCAACGTATGGATTGAGGTTTTTCCAGAGGGGAACTAACCAAAAAAAAAATCTATTTGACAGGAAGAGTTGTTTGCAACTTTATCTCTTGCCGTCATATACTCACTCTCGTCTCCGCTTGTTCGCATAACACTTGCCATATACCTATATAAAATGTGTACCCGCTCGCTGATGGTGTATATGTATCTGTCTCCGGGAAATGGAGAAGAGAAGAAAAAAAAGGCTAAAACACTGTACCCCCGTATAATACCCTATCTAATATAATAGACAAGCCTTTTTTTATAATCCATCTTCGCTCAGCACATCATATTTTCCATTTTTGCAGAACACTACTACTACTCTACTACTCACCCCTGCTCTGCTACATACTTTGTAAATATATTATGGTGTGTTGCGGGCTGAAATGCATTTGTTGTTGTCATTTTGACAATGGGATTTTTTTTGTTCGTTTCATCAGGTGTTGGATGACTCGAAAAAATGGTGGAAGGCTGGCAACTGGAAAGGACAAGTTGCTCATGTTCCACACACAATAGTCTCACTCTTGAGTGAATATCCTCAGGTAAGTCGACTACGACTTTTTAGACGCGACGACTACGACGACGACGACGAAATGCGGCGTCACAAACTCAACTTTAAAAAATCCTGTTTCTCCGTTGTAGCATTCTAATAAATTCACGACGGAGAACCTTTGCACGCCAAACAAAAACAAAAATGTAGCTTTCACTCGTCCTTTTTTTTCTCTTCTTGTTCATTTTGTAGGATCCAGGTGCTTACCCTGGGGATCATAATGGAAGATCAGGTATGTAGCCGAATTACTTTTGTTACAATTTTTTCCTATACCATATATAATTCTTAGCGTCGCAACGAACCTTTGTCTCAAAAAGAAAATGTTTTACATATGTATTCGTATTGTTCCCCCTTGTTGCCTAAAACATATAGAGTGCATGTCCGTGTTTTCACTTGCTGCTATACCGAACTGAACGTAATGACTTTTTCAACATTGATCACATTTTGAGTTCACAGCTTTTTATTATTCTCCTTGTGATATGATTCGCACTGACTGTTTGTTTGATTTTCAAAATGTGCTCAACAAAACCACAAAATTATTTACACTGCTTATTATATACAACTATTTGTTTATTATAATATATTATATTTTTGTGTGTTGTCCAATTGTGCTTATTTTTTTACGTTTGTGCTATGTTTTTTTTTGTTTTGTTTTTAAGGGTACTCGGGCTACTAGAAACCTTTGTACACCACCACATCGCGTGTCCCCCCCCCACTTTACACACGTATAAAAACGTATCAAACCTCCTCGTAAAATATATATTAATAATAATAATAACTTATAGCAAGTATCAATCACTCACAAGACTAATGAGGTGGCACAATTTCAAAGCAAATGCTATAGATCAATAAATACTTAAATATCGAAGAAACAATAAGATAGGAACTCAAAGTGTACATTTTTTGTATTATTGAGTATAGAAAAATGAAATATATTATGTTTATTGTAGGCCATTTCCTCAAAAGTTAGCTTCTAGCTCGTCGCATCAATTCCCATAATTTATGTGTTATATGTTATCATTTATTTTAAACATCTCACCGTATCCGCTAAGTGAAATAAATAAAAGTTTATAATAATATGGTGTGTATTATTATTACTATACTGTGCTTTGTGTAAGCTTCGCCAAATGTAAGTTAAGACTTAGTTGCTACGGTAGTAATAATAAGTTACGTGCGCCTATAGTTTTTTTTATAAAAAAAATCCTCCATTATTGTCATTGTGAATGTCACGAGAGTCTTGTTGTTTTTGTGTGTGAATTTTTGGCTGGAGAGGGCTAAAAGATGTGTGAGGGGCTGTGTATGGAACCCCTAGGATGTTAAGATTATCATTATTATCATTATTATTATTAAAAGTTAGCTGTAAAAAGGAAATTTCGAATTTCCCTGTTGGAATATATAACAGTCTTACAAAACAGTATGCTTTAGAGTAAAAAAGGAGGATTTCTGGAAACGTTCAGAATATTTTTTAAGATTTTTTTTTTCAATTGTACAGACAGACCATGATGATGATGATTTTTTTTGTAGAGTAATATATGCAGATGTAATCTCTTCCTTTATTCTTTCCAACTACAAAAGAGAATATTCCAGTTTACATAATAATATTAGTTCAGTGAACCATTACGAAGAAGTCTCCTGTTGTTGTAATGCGATTTTATGAAGATGAATTATATCAAAGTATACCTGCGGGAGTGTACTACTGCTGAGAAGAAAAGCGTCAGCAGCTGAAGCAACAGCGTCTTCAATTCATCTTTCCCAAGCTTGAAGTAGAACGAGAAAAAAAAACCAATGAATCAATCAATCAACCAGCCGAGCGTGATACCAACCTCGACTCTTTTTTTTTCACCGAGAAAAAACCCCCCCAAAAAAACGAAAGGAAAGTGGGATGCCTTATGGATTTTCCCCATGAATCTGTACGTGAACCAGTTCAGAACATACACCAAACGCAACGTGGTTTTCATTCCTCTTCCTTCTCGGATTGTGACTCAACTGCTCAGTTTTTTAAAGACACTGTTGAGCTCAGCAGCAGCAGCTAAAAAGATAGATTTTTTTTATTTACAAAAGTAACGTGCATTCCACTCACTCCAACAACCACTGTACGTGCAGTGCTACTTACTACCCTCACACAGTTGCCTCAAAGAATGGATTTTTTTTATCTGATGTTTGAGAAGAAGAAAAAAGTTCGCAAAAAGAAACGTCTTCCATTCTTTCTCTTAGGGATGCAGCCATGCATAAATATGGGATGAATCTCGATGTCATGTCAAAAAATCTTTATTGTGTTTACATTGCGAACTAGGACTATGCACTTGTGCAATCATGCAAAAGACTATTCTAATATATAATTTTAAATGTAAGATAGGAAGATATAGGGAAAATATATATATAGGACTTATTTCTACTTCCACTTCCCAAAGTTTGCAAGAGATGATTCCAAATAATATGTATATATATATATATATAAATGTGAAAAAATGTCCATTGTGCAAGCAGCAGCAGCTTCGTCGTCAGCTCTAGTAATTGTCGCCGCTTGTGCATTTTTTTCATACAAATAAAAAGCTGAGAATATGGGAAGGACGACGACGAGTCCAAAAAAGTTAGTTTAATTTCCCCCTGCCTCCTCCTGAATACTAATAATAATGATATGAGATGAATAGAGTGAATTAAGGAAAATTGTATAGGTAGCCCACAATGTTTTGTAAGACTGCCATGTTTTTTTCGTAGTTTTTAGCAATAAGTTCAAATCAGCTAAGTGGCTGCTGCTAGCTTAGCTAACCGTCTCTCGAGAAGATTATTAGCAAATATTGTAACTATTGTATTGTAAGTGTATTATAAAATTAGAGATGGATGGGCAAAAAGAACGTGTGTCTAGGAATTGCTGCTGCTGACTATTTTATTTACTATTTCATGTACTACTACTGTGTAGTTTGTACGTGTGTGTGTGTGTGTGTGTCCGTGTTTGTGTTATTTGTGAAGAACTAGAGATTACTCAACTTGATTCCCTTGTATATGTATAATTTACGATTAGATGGGTTCGTGAAATTGACGAATACTTTTCGCTTGTATAGCCTTTTTGTCTTGTGTACTTTCCATTTTATAGGTACTTATATAAAGCAATCCATTTTCCCCTTTTATTCTGTGAGTGCGTCAACTGTGAAATTAAACCTGTGTGTTTGAAAAATGGCCTAGCGTGTTTTTACAAACAGCAAAATCGACACAAAACTCTCCTCTCCTAAAGTATGTTTAGTCAAGAAATTGAAAAAAAAAAACGGATGTGATTGTACGTATGTGTGTTGAGAGTGAATGATGATGATGATGACTTTCAGTAAATACTTATATAGCTCATGGTTTCATCCGTATAAAATAATAGCTCAACCCACGCTCAGTCGTTTGTCGTTTACTTATTTATTTTACTGCTGCTCATATCACCACCCTCTCCGTCGACCGATATCCATTGCCGGTTTTTAAAATGTGTACAATGCAATGTAAATAACATGATGATTAGTTTACTCTATATACTTATTTTATTATTTAACTTTACTTTAAATTTGCCTGCTCAACCCTCTGCTTCCTCCTCATCCTCCTCTTCTTCTGCTCTGCCTTTTCCTGTGCAAATATAATTTTTGTGCAAACACGACGACGTGTGCAAAAAGTAGTGTGCAAAAAGCTTGCATCGCCTAAAATTGCTAATAGATAATATTGTACTACATTTCCATAAACTCATCTAGGTCCGTTCAAGGAGAGGGAAATATGGGAAATGCGCCACGCGCCGCATTTTGGCATTGGCAATATTACCAAATATTATAATATGGAGTAGTAGGAAGTATTAGAGGGAAAGTGGCTCACAGACAGAGATGAGGTACTACTACTACTTCATCTTCTTCACCATATTTCTTCGTCTTCTTCTCGGAATCCATCCCTGCATTGTATAATGGGAGCACAAAGAGAATTTAAAGTTTGCAAATTGTTTGTCATGCGAAGTGATATGGTCCTGATAACTACTGCATGATGATGGGATTGTTACAGTGGTGAAAGTGAATTAATAATGTGACGAGAAAAGTTTTCCTTTTTTCATATCTCCTCTCTCTCTCTCTCTCCCCCTCTCTCTGAGATATGCTTGCACAAGTTTTCCTTTCTTGTCTTATTTATTCTCTCTGGTTGTCAGCCTTGATGGAGGTCTGTTAAGCACTTGACGCTCCTCTGTCTTGGTCGGTTTGGAGGAACTAGAAAAACATGGAGAAAGAACACATCAAACCTTTCACGCTTTTCACCCACTACAAAATGCAATTTACATACAAATCCTTCAAATATTCAGTAATACTATTCATAGGAGAACTCGGCCGGAGTCATATTAATACACATGCCACTTGGCAGGACTTTGAGATGTGTTTTCGGGCCCAGAAAAGTTGAAAATATAAATAGTGATAATTCCTCCACATTCCCGTTGTCATGTTTCAACCAGCCTGCCCCTCACATTCTTGCCGGGTGCGCTACCCTCTACTCTCCTCTTCCCGAGCTCTGTTTATTCTGGCTTCCCTCTGTTTTGTAATATTCGCTGGTGATAATATTAAGTTGGGTAATTGCCGACATTCTTGTCATTCTTACGGCACTGGGTTCCTCTCTCTCTCTCTCTCTCTCTCTCTCCTTTTTTCTTCTTGCCAACCGAGCAAATGAAAAAGAGTTAGTTTCCAGAAGAAAAGATTTCCTTGCAAGTCACAAGTAGTTTCTTCCCCTTTTGTTATAATACACAAGCGGGAGCGAAGATAAACTGGAGATGATACGCAAAACCAGAAAAAGAGAGATGCCCAGTCGGGGAATAAAGTTAATTTTTAGCCACTCCGCTTTTCAGCTCAGGGAGAAGTCATGATGTTGATGATGATGATGAAATGCGAAATGCCGGCTGAAAAATGTCAACGCAAAATTTAATCTTTTTCTCCTTTCTCTCTCTCTGACGAGGATAATGATGTTTGTTAAGAATATGCCCTATTTCTATTGTGTGGAGTTAAGTGCATTTCGGCAAAACTCTGGGGAATGGGCTGACAACACGATTTCACGTAGTCGCTCATATTGCTCATAATAATGGTCTCTTGGCTACTTTCCCCCATAAAGCTGGGTGCTCCATGGTGATATTTAATTTTAATTGAGAATTCCTTGGAAAATGGGATTATGTATTTTTAAATGCTTGCCAGATATCATGATAGTATGTCGCAAACATTAGAACCTAATGATTAGGTTAAGAAAATAAACATTATCTTGCCTTTTCTATTTAGACGAACTATGTCAATAATTCTAGCAAGTTAGAGCCCAATATAATATTTAATTATTATTATCGTTCATCTCAAACGAATTTCTTATTTCCTAATTTTCCATCCGAGTTTACACGCTTGATTAGTTGGAAGCAAGAGAGTCCGTCTGCTTTCAATTCTCGTCAAATCTCGCTTATAAATTGTACCGTTAGACCTAATTGTGATTCCCTCAAGGATCATATTGTCCTCCTATTCCATAAGACAATCATAAGAGGAACAACTATAATATCATATTACGTAACAGCTGCAGCTGCTGGACTTGTTCAAATGTGCAATCCTTCTTCTTCAATAATATTTTCATTGCACCACAAATAATATCACCCACTCTGCCACCGCCACCATCACCACCACCACCACGACGACACCAAATTGCGTAATAAAAACGACTCCTCCAACTCCAAGTTCCACTTGATATCTATCTGGCTGGGCGAACTGCGAATGCCCAAAATCACTCAAATCATTTTGTGATAGCGGTCATCTCATCTCAGAATTTCCCTTTTGGTACGAGCGAGGAGCTGAAATAAAAGGGAAAGAAAGGGTCGTTCGATGTAGGCGATTAAGTCCTCGCTCTCTCTGGCGTGTCTCTAAAGTCCAGCATGAATTAAATTTAATCATTGAGGCTCATGTAACAGCTGTCCTTTCGAACACTCACCATCTCAGTCAGTCGACCACACCAACAAGAAGATTCCTTTTTTTATCAGAGAATTGAAAGAACACCAAAAGGGTATACACAAGTTGAGGGAAATCCTCATGTAATTTTGTTTGTTTGTCAATTTATTCCACACAATAGGACTGTCTGTCCTCCACTAAACTTTAGATACATAACGTGTATGATTTCGCTGGGGAGGATTTATATTGGATTTTCTTCTTCTTCTTCTTCTTCTTCTTCTCGAGTTTGTGAAACCTTCATCCAACCATCCAGCAGCAGCAGCCATTTCGTGTGAGACCGTCTTCATGAGATGGTCCTTATATGATGGAAATAAATGGAAAGCTATAATAATATTCCTGAAGAAATGGTTTGTAGAAAATAAGTAAGAGGAGGAAATTAAGGCACGTTTTTTCCAAGTTCCACACAATTTTTTACGTCTACATACATACTGGGGAATTACACAATATGTTTTTGCCATGTATATAGCGCTTCCCATTTTCTAGCATTTTTCTTGTCCATGCATGCCACCGCCTCCCGTTTTGAAGCTGGAGCTCTGAAGCTGTCAATGTGATTTTTCATTTCGTTTGTTCCTCTTCTCTGAAAATGACAAGGAAAATATTGACATTCTGGAAACCCAGTTCCCAGAGCCCAGTTTGTGAGTTGGGGTGGTGCAGGCAGAGCTAGAGGAGGAAGGGGGAGGGCAAGGACAATGCCCCGAAAAGTTGAATTCTTTGGGGATTCAAATGACTTTAAATTTCCTGATCGATGCAGGAAAGATAGAGCAGCATTTTTTGTGGGAATTAAATAGGTTGGCATAATCTTTTGTGAGTTATTTATAAGTTGTAAGAAAAAACCTCCTGAGTTGGTTTTTGGGTGAAAAAAACCATATATGCTTTGACTCATAACTTTGGGCTTTTCTTCAACTCGGCGACTTGGGCCAAGGCTCATTTGAATACAAGATATATTAACAAAGTTTCCGTCGTGATCATCAGAATCATATAAAATTACAATGGTAATCGTCTTTCCATGAGGGCCATAAAGTGCTCTTCAACCTGAAAAGAGGACAGCGAGAGAGTATGAACTTGTTAAACTAGGGAATGCATGCATTTTTTTTATATTTCTCTGCGTTTTTGTGCAAGCAGGAAACCATTTCATTCTGAAATCTGTATCTGTCTCTCTGTGACTTGGTCCAAGGGCGTCAAGTTCTGTTGGAGCTGAAAGTGGAATGAAAAACTAAATAAAAAAAAGTGGGAATGGGAGCAGCACATTCATCTTTTTTTTTCTTCCTCTCCTCGCCCTTTCATGCAACTATTTTTGAGTCATTATTTCGCCATTGTAGTTTCTCCCAAAAACCAAACCTTAGCCCAGTTTTCCCCTCACAAGAAGAAGAAGTCCCGATGTTTACGAGTATTTAGGTTGAGAGTGGTGGTGGTGCTGGGGAGAGAAAATACAAGTGAAGTGGAAATGGAGCAACAAGGGAGCAGCTAGCTAGACTCTCTGTTGCTGGCTTCACTTTCACTGACTTTTTCTACATTTCTTCCCCCTCCGTCCGCTCTCTTTTTTTCTCCGCTGACATTGACAGCGTAAAATGAAAGCACAAGTGGTAGGGATTCCTTGAAAAAGGTAGTTGAAAAGGGTATTGGAGCCACCCGGTGTTCTCGAAATGAAAGTTATAGTGGTTGGACACTTCAAAAGAAGTGGCTCTCTTTCTCTCCCTACTCATCTGCATTCTGTAATGTACTTTTTGAATGAATCAGCTCTACTTTTAGCCCATTCGAAATTCTAGAGGATATGCAGCTCAGTCTAGACTTGTTTAAAATTGCCGTGTCCATAATGATTTAAAGTTGTGGCTGGGTTGGTAGTAATTTATTTAAACGGACATTTCAAGGTGGGCTGCTGCTGCTGCTAGATGATTTTAGTCTGGCTAGTCCTTCTCAACTCCTACAAGTGGTACTGGATGTAAAATCAAAGTTTCTGAATAATACAGTAGACTTATAGAGGAAACTTGGGGGGTTATATTTTTTTTTACAAAGAAGCAACTCCAAAGGTGGTGGTGGTGCTACTACTTCATGCACATTCCGAGAGTTTTATTGTCAAGTGTCAGAAGAATCCCTGTTTTATTTCCTTTGATAGTCCTTTGGATTTTACACACATGCAAAAGGGATCAGCGAAGGATTTTTTTATAAAGGCAACTGTTTCTCTCATTCATATTTACACAGTTTTTTTTTGTTTTTAGACAATATTTTCCTTAGCTTTCTCTCTGCTCCCAGCTAAAAAAGGAATACAAAATACTATGGAAAACATGATAAGGTACTCTGATTTTACCATCATCGCGCCTTTCCCCCGTCCCCGTCCCCGTCCCCGTCAATTCCTTGTGAGTTGGCTTTAAGGAGAGGAGAAAGTGGACTGGAAAGATCCCAAGGTTATGATAAAACTGAAGACAAATTGATGTGGGGAATAAAGCCAGCAGCGTAGGTGGCTAGTTTATTGTGATACTAAACCCATTCTTTTGAAAATAAAAATAAACCATCAAGCGTAACAACGATGTAAATAGTATAAAAAGTCATATAGTAGTGCTAACTCAAACAGTGCAGGGCAGTCATTCAAAACATTTTAAACATAATGTTTGCAACTTTTTAAGACGTCCATACTGGTACTAAGTAAGTATAGAGGAATCATTAAAGTGGAACAAACGACACGGAAAAAAGCGTCAATTCAACAAACTTTTAGGACACAAGTGAGGTAAGGAGTGCTTAAGAATCCGAAGTAATAATCTTTTCCTTTCCAACTTCCAATCCTTCCAACATCAACAACATTATATTTCTCCCATAGTAGCACACTGACCGTTTCTCTTCCCGAGTCCACTAGAAAAAATATAAAGCATCTCATGGTTAAAAAAACCGTGTTTGTAGAAGTTGCATCGTTTTTTTTATTTTTTCAAAAAAATGTGAATGTATGTCTTTCATAGACAGTTTCACGATATGTCTTTCTTGGTGGTCCTCCGAGTGTGGGCCTTGCCCAGGGTCAGGCTTAAATCCCAACTGTAATTTGTAATACAAACGAATTCGTCTCTTTCCTCTCGTCCCGTCTTTTTCAACATTTTTTCCTCTTCTTTTCCTCTTTTTTCTTCCATGCTTTCCCTTTCTCCTCGTCCCTTTAATATTAAGCGCTGAATTATATATGAATCTGGACGTGACTCCTTTTTTACAGCTATGAAAGAGGGAATAGGATGATACTTTGTGAGAAAGGACTATTGCGTTGTAGCTGTGTGTGTAATAATAGTAGTAGTGATTGTGATACGAGCTCTCACTACCTGCCTGGCTTCCAACCTCCCTCGAAAAAAAAATTCCAACAGAGCAAAATATAAAAAAGAAGAAGAAAACTTTCCAGTAGTATTAAAAATGACTATATGGAGGAGCATGGAGTCTGCTGTCTGGAAAGAGTTTATAATATCTAATATCATGTAATATGTATATCCCATCCCACCACCCATTATTTTCCAGGTCATATATACGTATATAAATGAATATGCATCCTCGTCATCTCATCATCATACAAACATTCTACCTGTGTGTAACATCTTAGTAGGCATATTATATTATAATACCTCCACCTCCACTAAGAGAGCCCATCCACTTGGCTTGTTTAGCAAACCAAAGAAAGTTGCAATCTTGGCAAAAAAAATAAGAAAAAAAAACCGCGATTTTGCTTACAACAGTGTTATTCCTCAAGGTGGTTCGCTACTCTAAATAGCACTTGTATCACGGCAAGCAAGCTCCTGTACTATTACTATGAAAGCTGTAGAAAAAAACGTTAGGAGGGAGGAAAATGCCTTGGAGTACTTAAATCTTGCATGCATTCCTCATTAGAGTGTCAGTCCTCCAGAGGATCGTCTCTTGATGCCAGATTTGTACACCAAAAAGTCCATTCTTTCTTTCCAGAGCAGCAGCCCAGCTGCCCGACAATAAAAAGGAGCCCCTCTTCCATTCAAATACATATATATATTATGCATTGGGATTCTAATGCATTTTGAGAGGAGAGGAAAAAAGGAAAGAAAGGGTTTTGTGTAATATTGTATTTATGCATTTTGTGTGCAAACGGTAATGCAACAAAATCTCCCTTAATGCCGACAACAAACGTGAGCACTCTGGTCTTGTTGTGAAGAGCAAAAGAAGAAGAACAAGAAAAAAAAAAACGGGGGAAAGCTGGATGGGAAACATGGAGAGATCCAAAGATCAACAAAAGAGTCATACACTTTTCATCTTTTTTTTTTCTCTCTCTCTCTCGACGTTGCCTTGTTTCCGTTCTTTTACTCTGGTTTTGTTCCTCTTTTTCCCCTTTTTATTGTTTCGTTGGCTGGGCTGGGAATGAGTGAGAGTAAGAACATGAACTGTAAATATGTTCTGCTAGATTCATAAATAATAAGGTTATGACTATATAAATCCTTTTGTTTTATTCATGTGGCATATCTATTATGCACAATTCAAGAGCTCAATGATCATCTGAATAATTTTCTGGGGGCTTATTCCCCTCGTATATTTCATGCTGCAGCTTCGCCCATCATTAATAATAAAAATGAGGGAAAATGGGATTCCTTTTTAGTGCGAAAAGGAAATGGGTTTGAAGCAGGCGAAACTGTGGAGACTGGTAAAAACTCCTCCGTCCGTATTGTGCGCACACTGCTTGTATCCATTTTCTTTAAAAATAAGTAAATTCCTTATTATTAAGATAGCCGTCAAGCACCCGCTTACTTATTTTTTCAATGTGTTATTGCACATTTTGTTGCACCTAGTGCTCATTTGATGGTGCCGTGAGTTGCAGGTGTCCACCTGCTTGCCTTTTTGTGTGCTTCATCCCAAAAAATGCTTTTGTACGGGAAATATATATTATGGGATTTTTTTTGGAGGGTTTGGGGAAAACTAATGACCTTTTCTGAACTAACGCTTTAAACTAGACAACTGGTCATCACCCGAAACGTCGATAGACTCAGATGACGAGATGTTTGCAAGAAAGTCTCCGCCACCCCCTCCCCCACCAGCGCCACCAGCCCCGGTCCGGTCAACCAGTCATTCACCAGCGGATTTGAATTCGCCCAAGAAGAAGAACAAGAACAGGAGTAAGTTCCGCGTTTATAATCTTTTATTAACCTTAATAGATTGGTAAATACTTGGTAAACTTGTTACTTCCACCTCGGCCCCATTTTCCACTTTACCGTTGTCCATCCCAGCATATTATGCTACTGCATTTGATCTCTTTGAGGAGGAGAAACGGGTTACATATAAATAGTGCGTCACGTGCCGGGTCCAGGTAAGTCGGACGTGTGCACTCGTCCACAGCCTGGCCTGCAAATACAAAAAAAATAAGATGAGTTACGAAATTACAAGGAAAGCACAATGCTGCTCCTGGTCTGACTCTGACACGTCCATCAAATAAATCTGAATCGGCTTGAGACTTTCTCCGGAAAACGTTTCTCTCAAGTTTAATTCACCTCAAGCAACTGGTTTAGCCCAAAAGGCTGTACAATTTCTGCGAAACTAGCAACCAGAAAAAAGAAAAAGAAAGAGAATCCCCACAGCCAGCAAACAACCCAAGCGTTACACACTTACAATCCATCGACCACACAACACACAATTTCAATAGGATCAAAATTGCTCACGTTGATCACCACACTCTCTCTCCCTTTATCTGCTCCATTTCACTAATCATTTTTAAATCGGACAAGAGGCACAGGAATGTCATATAAAAGTATAAACTCTACAGCCCAACCCAATCCCGTCTCCAAGGATGAAGGAATCTTACCCGCTTTTTTACGACACATGTCTTAATTAAATTGACTATCGATTTTGCAATACGCATTTTTTTCGACTCGAGGCAAACAATAAAACACAATATTTTCCCAAATGTACTGACAATTTCCCAATAAAAAAACTTTTTTCTCTTTTATCCTTCCATTCAGCCAAAGTAATTCCAACATTTCCCCATTCCCAACTTTTCTTCTTTTTTCATTCCCACACTCAACGCCGACAAGGTAATTTACCAGAAAGGACAATGCAGATTCCACATTTTTTTGTTTAAAAAAATGTAACCTAGTAAAAGGTAGGAGAAGCAGGGTAAAAATAGTCTAGGCTTTATTTATACATTCTTTGTCCACCATCATTCGTGGACACTATATTATACAAAAAAATAAATAAATAAATAGTTGCGGACTATCATCACCAGTCTCTCCACTGTTTGATCTTTCTTTTCTCGACTCTGCCTCACTCACTATACTACTCATTCCACCATCTTCAAAACGTTGGAATGCCTACGTACCACCCCGTTTATTTTCGATTTCCAAACAACTCGTACATGTTTAGAGGCAACAATGTTGCTTTCTTGTGGAAATCCTTCAAAATGGAAACAAGACAAGACAAATGTAGCAGGATTACGTTTTTCAACAACATTTGTAGGAAATTGTTGCCCCCATATATTTTATTTTTGCGATGCTTTCTCCAAAAAAAAAGAAAGAGAACGAGTGAGAGAGAGAGAGTGCTTTTTTTTAACCATGTCAGTTTTCCCGTTCCAAGTTCCACTCTGCCATAAGGGGCAACTGAATGGAGTGCGAAAGGTGAATGGAGAAAGTGAGCAGTTTTTTTCTTCTTCTTCTTAAGAGTATAAACTGGAAATATACAGTGGTTTCGGCCGAGTCGGGGAGCATTTCTCGTTATTTCTGTTGTCTTTCCAGTAATTTGTATTCACAGACGGTTCCCCCTGCAAAAACAACCTGTCATGGAAGCTAAGTCAGCCTACAGACTAAGTATTACAGACTTTCCCTATATATATATTTTTTTCTCCTCTACTCCTTGGTAACCCTGAACATCTCCCATTTTCCTTTTTTATTTCTTTCTTGTAACTGCGTACAATCATTAGTATCAATGACGACAACAGCTTGAACCCCGTTTTTGTTTCGAATTTAAACGCAGCCACATCCACCTTCTCTCTCTCTCTCCTTGAACGTACGTTACGTACGTACGTATTGAGCCAATATGACCTGGAAGTAGAGAGGTTCCTACTGACTCAGAATAAGAATTTCCTTCGAGCACAGGGCCTCCCCCATTTTCTTTATATTTTTGGAGCAACTATGTACTACTGCCGGTCCCACTCCTAAAATTCTATTTAACCACAACGGCGAGGAGAATAGGCAGTTGCTGGGAGCACTACTAGTGGTAGAGTTTATAGTAGTAAAGAGAATGTGACCCAGACATGTACTTAAGGTGTATAGGTATATACAACACAAAACATCAAATCGCGTCTAATTTCGGACAATGGCATTATTACGCCATCTTATTTTAACTTTTATTTCCGTGCTTGCGCCAGGATTTACATTATTTGTATGTAGTACAAGGTCCACAGGCCGCGGCCGCGAAAGTTACCCGTCCATATTTATTATGGAAGTTAAGTATAGATACAATATATTATGATCTCTTTATTTTCCTCGAGTGTTTCCCTAAATCCCCCTTTTGTAACGGTGAGCCTTTTGTTCCGCACGACACCATAGTCGGCTCTCCGCCGAGAGCACGTAAAGGGCAAGTGCGCGCAAATAAAGGGTATCATATCATCGTATATAGCCAAGGAATCAAGGGGTTAGTACTTAATACAACAAACCACTTTGGACATATAAAACGGACGGAAGTAGGACATAATATATATATATATAAAAACAGTGTATAAAACGGTAATTACCCTGACTAGTAAAAGTGAATTTGAGTTTTAAGTTGAATTCGACTCAAACTACTCTCGCTCCTCCACTCCATTTGAACTAGAACTCCTTTCCAGCAGGCAGGCAGGCAGACGAAATGGAGTGAGAGTTGTGAGAGTGTGGAAGGAGGAAGGAGGAGGAGGAGGAGGAGGACGACGACGGGATTCCACTTCCTCCAGTATTGAAACATATGGACCACTTTGCATGAGAGGGAAAATTGTAAAATACAACCAAGTGGGGAAATCCATGGGGAATTCTTGTGAACCCTTTATGCCCACAGCCTACCTTTTGAATAGGAAATTAAGAAAAAGGAGTAGTAGTAGTAGTGCAGGCAGAGTTGGCTTTTAGTAGAATGCATTTCATGTATGGTCACTAATGTTGACACAGAGCGTTGGAACGAAATTAAAAGTCCATTATCCTCCAACCTTAAGCGAAACAAATAGACCTTTTTGGTATTCAAATGGCTCAGTCGAAAAGTAATAGGCGCAGATGGCTCCGGCGGCCGGCGGAAACGAAACTTGTTAACACAAGACATAATTAGTGAAAAAGCAGCTCAAAGACGGGAACTGGAGACATGCATTATTGTCATTTTATCTAGTTAAGCGTATACAGTTTTCAGGAAATTAGAGGAACTAAAGTCCAATTAAGGAGGTATGCTGGACAAAAGGGAACACAAAAAGGGGCTTTGGTATATTAAATAAAATATACATACTACTACTTTTTTTTACATTGATTGTAAAATGGGGGAATGGAGACTGGGAGGTGGGGGGCAGACGAGTGGAAATGAGAGAAACAGTTTGGAATAACTACCTAGCTATATAGTGCTTAGATAAATATTTGCTTGCATTGTTTATTACAGACATGGATGACGAAATGGTGCAATTAGAATTGAAAAACGTGCTGACGATTTACCGGGAGAAGAGGCG
This sequence comes from Dicranocentrus wangi, assembly GCA_036850665.1. Taxonomy (NCBI): domain Eukaryota; kingdom Metazoa; phylum Arthropoda; class Collembola; order Entomobryomorpha; family Entomobryidae; genus Dicranocentrus; species Dicranocentrus wangi. The sequence goes on along the minus strand of JAANSN010000996.1, from coordinate 15,043 downwards.
AATCGAAATTCCAAAAACACCCGAGGCCTATATTAACCAGAATTCGACCCCGTCCGAAGTCCAGGAGTGGCTGAGAATCAAGGGATTCTCGCCCAGGATCCAAAAGCAGCTGGCAGGCATGAACGGAGGAGAGTTGTTCAAGCTGAACAGGTCCCAAATTGAGGAATACTGTGGAAAGGAAGAGGGTCGCCGGTTGGATTCACAGATTACAATTTCTAGAAATACGTCAGGGGTATGAGGGCATATATATTTTACAATTGCCGTCAATAATTGCCTACACCGTCAACCCTACATGACTATACTAATTACTCTGTTGTTTTATTAAATTGGTTTGTGTTGCTGTTTACGCTTTTAACAGTATAAAACTGCTCGAACTTCGGAGCTCCGTGCAATCCTGGCTCGAGCTAGGGCAAAGGCTGAGCAAACGAATGGCGACTCATCATCAGCCCCACGGCCCCCGCCGTCGCCATCCTCTTCGAAACCCAGCACGACTGATGAGACCAGCAGTCGATCCGGATCGGAGGCAGGCTCCAAGTCCCCGTCACCAGTGAAAAGCTTTAAGATTCCGAAACCCACAATGACGTATAATCACAAAGCGGCCCAAAATCATCATCGATCCCGCTATGATGAAGACTCTGAGGATGACATTAACCAAGTCACAAGGCATTTCAACTTTTCCGAAGATGGAGACTCGGACTCGGATGACAGTGATGACACAAATAAGGGAACGCTTGGAAGAATGTTGAAGGCTAAAAAGAGAGAGATGCTGAATCAAAGAAAGTAGATTGATATGCTAAGAAAAACACCTTATTCCATGCTAATACCTAATTACACAACACACTTTCTACAATCAAGTACGAATAACCAATATGACGGCTTTATTTAAGAATATTACAATAATAGGATATATATATAAAATATGATGATATACCTTACTTACGTTTTAAAATGGAAAATGTGCCAAATCCAGCAGACTAAATTTCTAGTAGTTCCAATCAAACCAATCATTATAAAAGTTTCAATCAATCAATCCTTCCTGTAGTTTTAAAAGATATTTAATTATTGACATTATTGTATTATCAACTTGACCATGAACCATGACTATAGTGTAGTTATTATAGCTAGATATTTTACTTCTTTTAATTCACTCTACCTAAGTTACAAATTAAATTTACAATCACTCTATATAGGGACAATTGTACCGAGAACCTAAAACAAGAAACCATTCTTCTACCAAATATGCAAAAAAAATCGTAGAAATTTTGTGTTAAGGTTTTGCCATTTTTTGTTTTTTTTTTGTTTTTTGCCTGCAACTCCAAAAGTATTCGCCTTTGCTCTCTATCGGCACTTGCTGTAATTTCATCTTGTCCTGTTCCAACTTGGTAGTTGGCAACAGTGCTTTGAAGATGCTACATAATTCGTTGGTAGGTGATATGATATGATATGATGTGAGGATGATCCGGTTTTGGAGACCAACCAAAAGTATTCCTTTGTGCAACATAATATTCATGAGCATGATTATGATTGAAAAAAATAACTCTAATTGAACCATGTATCAACAAACTCTAACAACCATGACAATTAACTCCTGTAATTATTATCATTTCTTGGCATATGTCTTTATTTTTATGTAATGTTATATATTTTCAAACAATTGTATTATGTAATTTAAAAGGGAGCCCTTCTTGCTGAATAAATGCGATGCAATTGTTTTCCTGGAAATTACATATATATAAATATATATATATTTAGCTCATGTTCTGTTCATCACAGCAAGTCTCATAAGAAGACTGTATTGTTTTTAAAGTATCAACAGGCTCACACACATCATCATTTTTTGCAATTTTACCTTTTCAATTGTCGATTCTGTCTCTTTCACTCCTGGCGAATCTTGAAGCCTCCCTGTCCCACACTCGCACTTCAAACTTTTGCAGGAGCTCGTTCTCCTCGTTCGATGGTTTGCAGAGGACTAAATGCATTTGGGGGGATGACTCCAGCTCGTTTGGACTGTCGAACCTTTTCAAGTCAGCCAGCGGCAGGAAAACCTCTCCCATGAAATCATCCCTCCCAAGGAAGTCGTAGTCGTACAGGGATATCATTAGAAACCCTTTCTTGCTCAGATCCGCGTTCGTCAATGGGCTACAACATAAAGGGAATTTTTTTTCAACATTCAATTTTGTTGCACTCCAAAATGCAATCTACTCAATTTTCAGAAATACATATAATATAATAATAATAATTTGTGAAATCACATCGTGAATGTTTCTTCAAAAAGCGGAAACAAGGTTTCCTTGTGTTGCTTGGAAGTAAAGGCTGGAACATCTGGGAAGTTCTCTTTTGGCATGACTGTAAGAACTGCGTAGGGATCACTAGAGTCTAAAATTACAAAGAAAAAATATATGTACAGTCACATTCACATAGTAAAAGCTCATATTTCCACACCCCCATAAATGTATATATTTAAAATGTGATATTTGAATGGAATCTTCTTTGTTTTGGCATACTGTTGGAATCATATGCTTTCAGATTCCTCGCATTCAACAGTTCAACCAGGATGGATGACGAGTCAGCCATCATCCCTGCGCGAATCGTGATAAGACCATGTTTCTGACATTGAACAGAGGTCATGAGTTGTCGTCTGTGACGTTTCTCAAAGTACTTCATCTTCAACTCTGTAACTGTCAACTCTAAATCAGACAGCTTCATGCTCAACTCTTCATATTTCTCAAAGAGAAAAGGATTCTCCATCCTTTGTTCCACTTCCTTCTCGCCTGGCCAAAACAAATTGAACAGGTGATAGAGCAAGTCATTAAATCGTTGAAAGTAATCTGGCGGCTTGCCACTCTGCAATAATTTCACGGGCCATTAAAACAAATTAAAATGCCAGAAAAGGAGCACCATAATAATAATATGTCATCATCATGAAAGCAATTCCCCGTTCGAATTGCTGGCCTGTACTACCTCAAGTCCCACGTTAATTTGGTGGTGGACCCCATCCACTGTTTCGAGCCAAAACTCTCCATGAACTTGACGAAAGTTTTGACGTTCCAAGTTTGTATTCAGGGTTATCAAACAGTTATCAACAAAGTCAATCACGTGCTTGAAGTGATTCGCAGAGTAGCGACTTCCTCTGACTGCTGAGCCCCTTGCCGGAACCTCGACAGACACATCCAGCAACGTTTTCTTCAACTTTGGGAGCATCTGGTAAAATAATGAAAAGTAGACAAAAAATAATAATGTTGAATTCCATTGGGAATTCCGAATGCGATTTCTATTTCTAACTGGCGTCTCCTTATTACGCAATCTGCAAAAAAAATGAAGACTTACAGTCTTTACAATGCTTTTCATCATTTGCTCAATAACGTGCACCACTTGCTTCTGCATATCATTCCTAATGTGTTCTATTTCCCCGTCGTGGTCGTCCTTTTGCGTGGATTTGATATCACCCAGTCTCTCAATGATGCCCGTGATGTTCAGCTTTTGAGCAATGATCTCGACCTGCTCCTTAACGTAGTTGATGTTGTTAATCGCGCTGCATACCTGGCGAAAGTTGGCGAAAAAAAAATAATAAGCTGTTTATTAGAATATATCGCAGCATGACCAAAATGAGGACGAGCAGAGCACACAACGTGGAATGGAACGTACATGCTGGAATGCTCACCTTGTACATGTACTGATGAATGTACTCAATCTTTGCTTCAAACACGGGCTCATGTTTCGTCACTGCCTTGAACAACTGAGCAGCATAATAAATGAGATATCCGAATAATTCCTAGTCCAATTGGAAAAATGAGAGATACGTTATTTCTTTTTAAAAGGCCATTTGTGGATTTCGGAGAAATGAAGGAAAGGAAAGGGAACCTCTCATTACCTCCAAGAGTTTTCTCACAATGACGTACGACTGTTGGGGATCCTCCCAGCCGAGGTTTAGCCAGAATTTGTGAATCTACGGGGGAAGTATAGAAAAAATTTTTTATTTTTTTTCACAAATTATTTATTTGTGTTAGTGTAGCAAAAAGCAGAAGGAGTTGATGCTCGTCATGATTTGGATGAGTGAAAGTCCAACCAAGCAAGCCGACGACTTACATCGACAAACATTGCCGCAGTATCCAAAGCAGATGTGCTGATTGGCACCTCCGTTGTTTCCTGCTGGTCAATTTTGCTCAGCTTTGTGTCCGTACTTTCACTCCCTAAATTTTTCCCCTCAATAAAAATCGAGTTTTTGACCCATTTGATCATTTTATTTCTGAGAATGTCAATCCAGGTTGCCACACTGTGGAAGAACCATTCGTGATAGCTACGTTTCAGCGAGAACTCTGAGAGAACATCCTCCACATAGTTGGGTGGGGCTAGACTGCGTTGTAATTATGTTTAATTAGGTTTTGATTTTTATTATTTTTTCAATTTCAAAACGATTGTAGAAAGAAAATGTGGCAGTTCTAGTCTAACTTACTCTGCCAAGTTTTTGACTGCATAGTAAAGCTTTAAAACGGCTAAACCGGATTTCACTGCTGGACTGTCCTCATCCATATAGCCGTCCATCTCACCCTCTTGGTCGATTGGATCCAAAAGTTTGCTACTGTACTCTTCCACAATGTATTTCACCATTTTCCCAAACTATTAAAAACCAAATTAAACTCCTAAAATTAAAATGGGTAAAAGGAAGGAAACGGAAGGAGGAAAAGGAAAGGAGACATATTTTAGTCAGTTGTGTGAAAGAATAGGTATATACATACTTGCTCGTCATAAACTTGAAAAGTTATCCTTTGGTAATCGATGCCCAAAATCCTAGACACAAGGTTTACACGCTCAGTTAAGAATGTACATTTTATTTTTATTTTTATTACCTATTTCCATTTGTGCGTGTTAGAAGCTGATGATAACACATATTCGTGTACCCTTTGAAGTCGGTGTGAATTGTGGTAACGCCTTGATTTAAATCTTCGTGAAGAATTTGGCCCATCTTGAGCAACCGCTCGAGTGCCACGAACAATGGATCTTGACCGTGAGGAATGGATTCAAACGGAGCTTCTGAAAACACCTTGACATAGCTGAGGCGTACGCAGCAGAAAAAGTGCAATTTGACTAGCACAACGCGCTTTCGTGAAAACTGAAAATGAATTTCTTTAAACATACAATAAAATAATACAATGTTGTTGCATACAATTTATTGGCCCCATCCCTCACAGCCTTAACGACCCGATCGGTAATAATTGTGTCGTTAAAAGGAATGCTTCCATAGGCAGCTAAACGTGGCTTCCGAAGGAACTGGTTGAGCATGTCTATCGTTCTGGAAAAGCATAAAAATTAATGCGCCTATAATGTTTTTAAGCTAGTTTAAATGGGGGTTTCCATAATATTCCACTCCGCCATTACCTTAGCATGTGATATGTATGTAGGACGGTCACTGGACACCGCAAGACTTCGTGTAATTCTTGAAGGAACATCATAATCGTGTTGAGTAGTAGTTCAGTACAAGTCCAAAATCGGCTGATCTGCAAACAAAATGAGTTTTAACCTTTTTGTCAACGCAACGTCATCGTGACATTGAGAAAGCAAATTAACCCGATGGGGTCTGCATATTATATGTATTATTATTTTGTTTACCTCTCTAGTGTCATATTCGCAGTTAGCTACCCTCTCCAAAAGTGCATCCATGAGTAGGCACATCATGTTGGCGTTCAAAGGGAAAATGTCATTTACGATTGTGTACGCCCTCCACTTGGCGAGCACAATGTCTTTCGGCTTCAGGCCCCCTTGCCACTTGAATTGTCGCAGGATATACTTTGACCACATTTCGTAGTGCTCATCCCAGTAAAACGGGGTTCCCAGTGCAGAGTCTTTCCTGTCAAGTTCGTGGACAAGGAGGAAGTGAATGATTTGGAGGAACTCTTCTGTGGCTGCCTCTTTGCTTTTGTTATAACCCAAGGCCATTCTCAGGTAGATTTCACCTCGGTCCTCGTGATTCTTGAGTTTAAACCATTTCTCTATTGTTTCCGAGGAAATGTCCTGAAATTTAAATGTGCTCAAATGATTTGAAGTTCAACTGTTACGTGTGAATAATTTAAGGCATCTTTATTACAAAAAAATGTATAAACTTACAGTGACAGGGATTCGCACTGTTCCAATCAACTCTTGAACAGAACGAGCATTTGCAATTTCCTTCAACAGAGTTCCCAACGTGCTGGGCGACTTTATTTCCCTAAACTTTCGAAACCGGTTTCTCAAAGGTTCATCCTCCTCATTGTAGTCCCTGGTAAATATCATCGTTTACAATGTCGTAATTATTAGTACTTTTGTTAACTACGGCACAGTACCCCACACCCGACCACGATTACTTAGCTTTAACTTACATCACTTCGAGGCAAAGTACGTCACGAGTTGGATCATTTACTTTGCTGAAACAATTAAGCCAAAATATTTTGATTAAAATTGTTAAATAGTATGTACACATCATGTCGTTATTCGCATAGTCTTACAAAGTGAAATATTGCTTCCAAACAGGGTCCAACGTGTTGTATACTACTTTCGTTCGTTGTGCTACATCACGACTATTAACAAACACGACGCAAAAGGGATCCGACAAGCCTAATTATAAACGCATAATAACAAAGTATATTATTATTATTTCATTTTTTCAGAGAACCACACAGCGTGGCCATTTACCTTCGTCGGGAATTGGAGTGTATGAGAAATGAACTGTATGAGAAGTGTTACCGTTAGTGTCCTTTGCAGGAACATCCTTAGCTTCTACAATTTCCAAGTTGATGATTCTCTGAGGAAGCTACAGCAGCGGTTATGAAGAAAATTAAGTAACGCTAACTGCTTTTCGAACCTAAATACTAAAATTTTTGGCTTAGTGCTTAATATACTCTCTGTCCACTTACCTTTGTAGTTCTAGCTATTTCCATTAACTGATTGTGTTCCAAATCGTTCAGTCTGAATACTCTCATCAAGTGCTGGATGAGCGCATTTGAATCTGGATTTTCTCTCGAGTTTACGGCTGGGAAAAGGGCGCATATCATTTTGACGTAGAGTTCTGGCATCTATAAAAAGTTATATGGCAATTTTTTGTCAACCTGTCTCATTTGTCAACCTCCTTATTTTTTCACATGGTGAAGGTCAGATGAATGAACGTTTTTTAATCAACTTACACTATATCGCTCTACTGAGACTCGGAGCCTCTTTTTAATTTCCTTCTTATCATGGCTAAATTTTGGCGCAGGTACGGAGACGCGGAGCCCCTGTTGCTGGTATCTGGACAAGGTTTTCCGTTTCTCCTTCTCAAAGTCCACTTTGATTGAGGAAAACCTGCGGAGCACCCTAACTGCCGAGTTGTCTTGACTATTCTTTTGAGTATATGTTGCCATTTTGAATATATATTTTTTTTTTAAAGTCTCCGAAATTGTGTAAATACAACGACAGGCGAGTGATCAACAACTCGCTCCTTCCAATAACTCTCCTTCTGCTGGAATTTATATATATATATGCATAACGTATGCTAAAGCTTTGTCACCACCACCACCACTCCTCAGGAATAAGGAAGTGGTCAGTGTTTTAGGCATGTTTTATAGTGTGAGCAATTGTCATTATTACTTATTTGTTGTTTTATCAACTTTCATCGAACACCACGGATGTACTACGTATATATATGCTGATGGAAAAATACGTACATGCATGCCAGTCATCAACGTTTGCATTAGTCGGTAAAAAAGGAGTCATTAAATATTTTATCCTTTGTTCCATGTAGCCTGACAGCTGTAAAAATTTACTTTCCTATTATTATTATTATTATTACTATGTGTAAGCTGCAGTGTGTAAATCCGACAAGTGGAAATAATATGACAAATAATGCAACAACGCAGCTTACATTAGTAGCTATACAGATATAGCAAGTTTAGCAAACTCATCGCATGACACCGGATGAGGTTAAGGCTGAGGCTGTCCAACTTGCCACAAATGCAAAAACATGATATATACACATGAAGGATAAATATCTGCCTGTACCGATGCTGTCTATAAAGAGCTAGTTAGGTGCTCAATTTAAATGCCTAATTTCATTCAGGATTCATCAGTAAGCAGCAGCCAGCTAGCTTCTTCCAACGAGGATTTTTTTATTCCTCAAAATACCGCTTGCTTGGATTATCCCTATGCAAAGAAAAAGACAGACAACAACCACGGACATTGTTCTCTTAATTCCTCCACATCGTCAAGTTTATTAGACCTTCATAGTTCTTCACGCAATTAAAGTGCGTGATTGGAAACAGTTATTAGCATATCTTCTAGCACACACACACACACTATATATATGTAGGTATATTTTCTCCCAAATACAATTCATAAATAAATAAATTAGCCAGTAGTTTGTAAAGTAAAACCCTGGTCATGCTTAGCTTATATATATATTTTATATATGTTTTTTTTTCTCAAAGAGCGTATTTATTCGCCGCAGCAATCAATGCCCCCCTCTGAAATCCTATTGAAATTAGTAAAGTAGTGAATATTATACCCATGCATGACATTAGCTAGGAATCCCGGAGTCCACAAAAAACATAAAGCAACTCATTAGCCGAGTGAGTGAGCAGATTTACGGTCACAACTGCCAAATTCTCATAGTTGCTAATTTCCCTTTGAGGTGAGGAACGAGATAGCAAAACAGCACGACACCGGCAGCCCCTGCCAACAGCATGTCCCATCCGGTGTGCTCTAGGGAGCCGGGTTTGGGTGATATCCTTTTCTTCGAGTCATTCAAATTCAAACAGCGAGTCGTCTCTCCATCCTGCCAGAACGAAGCCCATGTTTAAATCTCTTGGTCATGCAACATTAACTCTATACCATTTGTCAAAAAACGTAGGTCCCTAATTATTTTACAGTGGTGGTGGTAAGACAGGGCTAGGGAGATAGTATGGATGGGTGTTCTCCAAGGGGGAAAATGGAAACAAAAATGGAACCATAAGGATTGAGGATTGTCTTGTTGCTATTGCTATTATTATTATTATTATTATTATTAAATTATATATAGTCCAACTTGTTTTTTTGACTCCGCTGTACCACTTACCACAAGAATATTGAGAGAGCTCACTTGGTTCGAAAGAATAGCGCAGCTCTTCTCCATCGACCTTGCGAAGACAGCGAGCTCGTCCATTTTTCCTGGCTCAACTTCATACTGCTTTGTGATGACGTCTTGTACCATCCGGATCCTCACAGAGTTGACCATGTTTGACAAGCACTTCACCTGTGTCTGTATGTTGGTGAGGATGTTGACAATTCCTTCACCACTGTTCTTTTATTGCGAAAAAAAATATATAAAAAATAGAAAGGGATAGAGAGAGGGAATATGCATGGGATTGCCAAAAATTATTTCTTGGTAAAATGCCACTGCCTGCATTCGTGTTAGTTGTTGGGTGCAGTTAGCGCTATATATCAAGTCATTTTACGAGAACGGCTTTTTGTCAAAAAGTATAAAACTGACGTGTCAGTATCCGCCTCAGATATTAAAGGTTCAGGGACATCATTAAATCCAGTCATTAAAGTGGGATTCCTTCCTGGTCGCCAGCATGACTCACGAACGCGGAATAGCAACTCGCCCAGCTGCATTATAACCAAACAATTATGTGGTGGTGTCGCTTGGAATGGGAGTTTTCATAAACAGTGCGTAATTAATGTTTTTTTTTTTTTGGGGGGGGATGGAGGTTACAGTTGACGAAAGACTTCTGAAATGATTTTATTTACCTTAATGTTCCCTTTCTCCACCGCTGTTTCGCATATCCTCCACCCGTTCTTGTCAACGATGTTGATGTCAGCGCCGTTTTCTAATAAAAGTCTAGCCATTTGTCCCAAGCCCCTTTCAGCTGCGTAGAACAAACACTGGGAAGCCCACACAATAATAAAAAAAGAAAAGAAATACATATTATTATATAGCCCAGTTGGCAGTCCAATTAGCTGGTCCAATTGTTTACAGCTTTATTTATGCAGACAAAAAATAAAACAGAATAAATAGAGAAGCCAGTATATATATATAATCACTGACATTTCTCCCATTCCTATCCAATGAATCAAGATTGGCTCCGGCTTCAATTAGGCACTTGGCAACCTCATATCTATTTTCTTTCACTGCAAACCCCAAAGGTGTCATCCCATTGTTGTCTTTAGCATTCACGTGAGATCTCGCTTTCACCAGAGCCGTCACGCAAGAGAGGATGTCATCAGTACGAATCTGGGATGACCCAGTTGCAGCCATTAGAGCAGTAAAGTTGTCTGCAGAAGAGATGGGAGCAAGCAAGCAAGCAAATTCAAGTTCGTGTGAGATGCACCATTTTATTTACTCTCTAGTGAACAACAGGTTGACAGTAGCCTAAATTAAATCAGCATACCCTTTCTTGCCAAATTAGGATCTGCGTCTTTTGACAGAAGATAATCTAAAACGATGGGACGCGCTGCACTAGCAGCAATCATTAGGGGACTCCATCCGTCTTCTAAAAAGCTGTTGACACTTACCCTCCCATCTGACAATTACGAATAAGCATATGCGTGCACGTCATTAATGCATTATTATTTTTCGGATTAAATTAAATACTTAGGTATTATTGCCATTTTCATTGGAACTATTGTCAATTGTCGCGACGCCTTTACTCTCAATTAAATTCTGGACCACGGTCTGGTCCCCCTTTATGCAGGCTAGACGGATTTCCTCGGAGGCAGAGGGTTGTCTGGTTATGGGACCTTGACGGCGACGCAGGGTTGGCGACGTGGGAAAACGCTGAGGGGCCAGTGTTTCCAAACACCTGGCATCCTGTTTTATTTTTAAACAATGACAAATTAAGTCGACATCTGGTACAACCGAATTCTATAAATTATATTACTACTCAAATTGTATTACGTCATATACTTTTCCAGCTTCCTTCGGCACCATTCTCTTCTTCTTATAGGTCAGGTACAAAGAGTTTTTTCTTGTCAAAATAAAAGCTATGAAACCAGGTGAAATTGCAAAACAATTGTTGATGCACAGAAGAAAATATTATGCAATATATATTTTGGGGAAAAAAACTGCAACAGCAAAACTAGAACTTTTTTTTCCTCCTCCTCTAAACTTTCCAACTTGTACTCAAACTGAGGAATCATGTAAGTGAAAGTATTTAGTGGTAGGTATGCGAAACGCAAAAATGTGTGATCTATATTCACACATCTATGGTTGCACTTTGAAACAAAATCGATTGTCAAATCTGGGAAGAAGCACCGCGGAACTCCTCTTGTCGTTTTGGAACGTGATTAATTACAACAACCCAGCCGCCAGCCAGTGCATAATACTTGTTTTTTTTTCTTACAATTTTGACTTGACAGGTTACCTACATATCGTCGTACGTACAAGTAATAAGAGAGGGATGACTAGTGTGCCGAGCTTTGGAGCACTGTGGACGACGACGACGATATCCCACCACCACCAAACCAATCACAAGATCAAAACTCTAGCATCATGTCAAGTCAAAGCAGGCAGAGAGAGAGAGAGAGAGAGAGATAGAATCTAGCACGACAAGACTGCGAGGAACTGACTAAAAGACGAAATATAAGAGCACTGTTTTTCCACAGAGGTTGAGAAAACAAGCACACAGATATTTTCGAACTTTATGTCTCAGCCTTACTAATCCTAATCATTCATATCCGTTGACGAGAAAGACGAAGAAGAAGAAGAAAAAGAAATAAACACTAAAGATATAGTTTGCTCCTGGTAGAGCCTCTTCTTACTACATACTGAAATCTGTTTGCAAGAAAACGCTAACTTTTATAAAGTCTCGGCAAATTTTTTTCGTCTTCTTCTTCTTCTTCTCAGGATATTTCTTTTTTCATAGATCGTCGTGAGCACTGAGCACATGTGCGAGTAGTGCGCGGAGTTGTTGCAACAACCATCTCGCACTTATTGTGAATGATACTTTTGCATATTGTCTCTACATACATATATCTGTATATATAGTTATTTATTAGTAGGGTATATTGAATTTGTCGGAATATCAGTTTCTCATGATGATGATGCTTATTTCTGAATGTAGTTGGGTAAATGGTTGTCCTCTCCTTGAAATTACTGGTGAGCATCCTTTGAAACGTAGTATGTGCAATAAAATTTTGCTTGCCCATGCACCCCTCCTCGCGTACCACCACCATCATCCATGTGGATTAGTTAACAAGAATTTCGAAAAAAAAAAATCCATATTGTCAAGTCAGCTTTTGGGCAACGAAGAATAACGATGTATGTTTCTCAACCGTGTATCCACCGCACCGCCGCACTCCTCCCGTGTGCACATGTCTCAATCCACTTTCCATTGGGAATTTTGCAAAGAAGGGCTTAGAATTGATTGTCAGTTATAATAGGCGGAACAACCGCTTGTGACAGATATTTGGAGGAATATAGGCTAACAGTGTGTTTTTTCTTTACCTAGAAACAAGATTCTGGAATGAAAATTTGCATTCATAGACATGAAATATATACGTTTTTACGCTAATCATTTATACTCACGAATTACTCGGAAACTTTTTTTACGAGACTTTTACGAATGTATATAGTGTGTGGGCTAACATTAGTAGTTATTATTGGTGACTCAGCCTGTTTCTTTTTTTTGTAGAGAAGAAGAAGAAAAAAAAACATTTGTCGTTTTCTCGTTTTTATTGCTACACAACTATTTTTCCAATTTCATGCATTGTGACATTCCATCTTGGCCTCAACCTCTGCCTTGCCTTAATCAAGTACATTTGAAAATCTGTGAAATGCCTACACACTTATTTACTTAATTCTAAATTATACTGTTTCTACAAGATTCACTATACAACACCTCTCGTTACACTAGAAATACAAAATTGAGTAAATATTTTAATTAATTTGAAACTACTACTAATTGCCGACTGTGGTCGGACTAAAATCCTATCAAGGCAGTCTCCTCCCGACCGACCTCCCGAATGCTTATGTTCTATTTTCACGGATTACCTCAGTAGTAGCAACTATAATAGTTCATTACGACAGCGACAAACTTAGAAACTAATAAAGTTACCTCTCTTCCGATAACAATAACCAGACAGTACAGCGGCGGCGGGTGGCCAGTGGTGGTGGTGGAGTTGGCATTTCATATTAACCTTTCTTTAATTAGGCTAGGTTCACCACGCAATTACCAAAGACAATAATAACCTTGGCAAGGATTCTGACAAGTCGGATGGGTTGTCAGGTAGGTAGGCACGAGAAAGAACGAAGGTTCTTTTTGTACATGAAACTACTCCGCACCGCACTGTCCCTACACGATAATTTCTTTAGATGAATGGCACACCAGCGTGATATGAGAGCGCTTTACCAGCGCACTCAACTACGTCGGCCGCCGTAACAGACAAGTCAATTTTTCAAATCTCTAAACTACATTATAGATTATACAAGGTAATCCTTCTTATCGTTACAGACACTATCTCTGTACTACAGATAACTACTTAATTGCTAACACATAAAAACTGTCAATCCAACCTTGGTATTCAAACGAGGCTCATAATATGCAATTTCTCTACAGCTACATTCCATCCAACCCCCTCTCCACTTTTAATTACGGGTTTCCTGCAGGATTTTAACCAAGCATGTAATATATGGCATGCACCAATGTGAGTTTGATAACAAGAACCAGTAGAACTGCACGTATAGAATCCATCATTGTTGCACAGGCTAGAATGCCGAAAGTCGCTGAAGTTGGGTCATCATCATCGTCATCGTCGTATTCATCCTCTGAGAACTCGTCGTCGTACTTCCTAGCAGAAACTTGATTACGCCAGTGGACGCCACGCTGTTGATTAGCATTCGCAGCAGCAGCAGCAGCTTGACGCCCTGATTGGGCTCTATGCGCTTGGAGTTCGTCCCTGTATAAAAAAAGTTACACAAACTCACTCATCATCATCAGTTCCAGTCCGATTTTACATCTAACAAGGAACAAAAATCTCAATACTCACTCACCATTTTCCTTTGGTGATGTTTCTTAACCGCAAACAGCTTTCCTTGAAGCAGGTAGCCACTCCAAATAGAGTCCGACGCGATTCCTCCTCGTTTGGCACCCCCAAGTTTGAAGTAGGGTCATAGGCAACAAAGTCTCCAAACAACTTTTGTATTTTAAGGACGTCTACTTTTTTGCCGCACCCAAATGCAGGGCACCACAAGTTGTAAATGTTCCTAGAATATAAAATAAATAAGATTGAACTGCGATATACTCTAAACGTCTTAAGCTTCAATTATGCTGCTTGTTTAGTTGGATTTCAAAGTTAGCATTTCGAACGATGGGCTAATAATAATGGTTACGCAATGATGAAGTGATCTGCCCCCATACTACTTTCTCTTGGGAATTTCGTCGTTTCGTGCAAAATCAGATTCATTCTGCTTTCTAACTTACGATTAGCTAACATATCAATACATAAAGTTTTGTTATATAATAGCTTACCGCGACTGAATAAAGTGTCTCATACACATTGCGTGGTAAGTGTGACCACAATCCAAGTAAATTGCCATCGAGCCGTTTATAGGTTTCTCCAGATCAACAAAGTCCAGCCCAAATAAATCCTTCTTTGCTTCGTCAGAGCGATGAAATTTCAGAAACTGGCACATCACATAAGCAATCATTTGGCGCTGATTAGACTCAGCCATGCACATGCTGCTATAATGTAAAAATGTGCTGGGACTTACGTCAGACATTTTAGCCTCTTTCACCGATCTGGTCCTTTGTAACGCTGCGTTCCAATCACATACCACACCCTGACCCCAACCCTCGTCTGTGGATATAAATTAATTTTCAATTAAATCTTTTAAATTTACAATCTTGTGGTAACAGGATCCAGCATCTGCCAGAGAATGGACCAGCTAGTTACATGTTGTATATTATTGTATAATAAAACATTCAAATTCCCATGAAAAATTCATTCTACGTCATTGTAATACACTCCGATCAAAAACCAAGTAATAATCGATAAATATCCCTTAACTTCGAAGTGATACGACGGATTTCGCCCATTTCAGTCAAGTGAGTGTGTACTCACT
>JAANSN010000995.1:0-40757 GCA_036850665.1 Dicranocentrus wangi | reverse complement strand
CTGTTGAAATGAATTTATAATTCAATTTGATTGTATTTGGTTAAGGTTTTGAATTGATTAAAATTTATGTATAAAGTATAATCTTTATGTGCAAAAATCATAGCATTGCTGCAAACTGAATTAGTCGAAAATGCAAATGCACATTTGATTGTAGTCAGCTACATATGCTATTTTAATATAATTGAATAATTATCAAATAATGAGTTGCTGATTCGATTTTGATTTGATGAGTTTTGCAATGCGTAGCATGCGTGAGATTCTAGTATATATATATACATATATATATTATAATTGTGCACTTGTTCTGCTAGGTTTTCCTTCCCAACAACCAACTAGTTTTTCCTCCCAACCCACTCATGGTAAAACCGCGTGTGTGTGTGGAGGGTAGCATTGGCATTGTCGTGTCGTTCCTCCCCGTGATGAGAACTCCTTTTGGAGATGGTATTCATGGGAGGGATAGGAGAGCATGGGCACATAAGAGCTAGAGCACAATATCTAGCTTGTTTGTACAACGCAACCAACAGAGGAGGAGAGGAGAGGACCATATTCATATTATGTATAGGAGAGAAGAAGTAAAAAATCTCGGTTTATTTGAGGAAGATGCGACGACGACGACGACGGTGCGGTGGTGCACGGACGGAATATTATGTAGAAGAAGAGAAAGCTTCTTTTTTTCTGTTGCTTTGATGTGGATTGTGGGAGGAGGAGGGTTTTGGAGGAGCTGCTTCTGCTGCTGAGCTGGCCATACTCTGATGACTGACTGAAATGATGAAATGTGATGTACACAAAATAGTGTAACCATACTAACCATCATCATCATCATCCGATCCTTGTGATATTCATCATCAAAGCAGAGAGAGGAGAGGACTGACTGACTGACTGTGTGTTGTGGTAAAAGAGATTTTTTTTTTCCTTTCGTACAAGAGCCGGAGACATAGGAAAGAGGAGAGGAGAGCCCACTCCTTCAACCTCACATTTCACATCCCTTCTTTTTTCTTCTTTCTAAAGAGAGATTTTATGAGTTGTGCACGGCACGGGCAAACTGGCTGGCGCTGCTGCTCCTGGTTCACCTGTATACTTAAAACGGGTATATAAAATCTCTCAATTCAGTCAAATACATAATATGATATATATATATATATATACATATATACATGTATATATTCATCAGCTTTTCAACTATCACAAGAACAGATTAGAGAGAGAGATGCTGTTTGAATTGAAGGATGGTTCAGTTCAGGATGATGATGATGGTGTGCTAGAGTAGAGAGTGCTGCTGCTGCTTCTACACACTATTTTTTTCCTCCCTTCATCTTCACATTTTTAGATATATGGATAGAATACACTTGGAATAATATTTGATCAAGTGTGATGATGATGATGATGATGATGATGATGATGGGAATGAGATGCGGTGTGGTGGCGGCGAAAGGTACATACTAAGCCGACGCACACATGAAATATCGCACCTTTTTGAGGTGGCAAGAGGGTTAGCGTCGGAACGGTTTCCCTTGCTTGATGCACTGCTCGGCTGGTGGCGTCGCTGGGGCTATGGGGTTTTTATGTAACTGGGCTGTGCTGCGGGCGGCGGCGGCGGCGGTGGTGGTGGTGTTGTTGGCTACGCTACTAGTCGACTCCTTCTTCTGTATATTTTACGGGCTGGTTGAGTGAGAGATGAGATGATGAGGAGATGATGGGCTTCATGAATGATGGTTGAAGAAAGTTGAATCCGAGTCCTGCAACTCCTCCATTAGGATCCAATTAAAAACATTATGGGCCATTATTATATGCAAATGAATGTTAAAAATGTTAAGAGTTTGATTTAGTGGGATTTTGCTGCTGTGAAACAAAAATGAAATGAATAAGGTGGAATGGAATGGAACACTATACACTAGGTATATATGAAAGTGTTTGGTTGGATGTGGATTGAATCCCGTGTTTTAGGAGAAACCTTGGAAGCGAGGTGGCCTCCACCGCCGCCTGATATGATGGTAACTTTTTTTTTCATGAAAAAATTAAATAAAGTGGAGGTTGACTGGTTAGGAATTTCATTGTTATGCTGAAATCATCTACTCTACATTTTTATTTCATCCCAGGATTGAAATGTCAGATTACAATATATAAATTAAATTTTTGGTAATGAATGAATAAAAACACTACGGTTCGACTACGGTGTCTCTACACACTACATCATCATATCATCATCATTTCATTATTGCATATTGTGTTCTACAACTCAAGACGGGATTGAGTTTACTACTACTTTAACTTTTTTTTCAGGTAAATATCACAGACTCGTTGACAGGTGGTGGTGAAGTTGTTGTTGTTGTTTGAGAATAATACGGACTCTTATTCGCGTCACTTATTCTTGGGAGTCAGAAGAGTCACTGCTGTCGTCATAAGAGTGGCGGAGGGGGGAGTCGCTGTTGGCGTCCACGAACTGCCACTGTTGCTTCCTATCAGTGAGGTCAAGAGACTGAAGGGTGATTTCGTATTCCTTTTGGCCAGTGATGCGGACGGCGGTCAGAGCCTTGGAGTAGTCGTTGGGTCTGACGATGTAGTAGAGGTTGTACTTTCCTTCAACTGGGACAAATTGCCACTGGGTCCTTTCCCGACTGGCTTGTTCAAGCATCTATAAAAGAATTCAATCATTCCAACTCATAATATATATATATACATGTATATATTATTACCTATATGAAATTAGGTAGTCTCCATCCAAGTTTTAAAAAAATATTATAAAAAACCCATGTTTTGAAAGCTACCTTGGACACTACTCTGCCGCTTCCTCCATCAGTGATGACCTTGACGCGTTGACCTTCACCCCTGTTGAAAGCAAGGCTGTAATAGACAGAGCTGGAATCTGTACAAGGAGAAAATATGAAAAATTATGTTGTGAAACCATTTAATTACCTAAACACATATGAAGTGTGCTAATCGTGTGCATACACTTACCACGACGTTGGACATTGAAAACTTGGTTCCAGGTCTTTGGATGGTTTAGTTCGTATCCAATGACATTGGTTTGGGATTCCCAGTCGTTGGAATTGACGTGATCCCTGGAGTCGTCGAGGACAACTTTGTAGTAGTCGTTTTGAATGTAGACACGGGCCCTACGTCCGAAGATAGCGGCACCACAGGCAGCCCTCTCGGCCTTGACGCATTTTTGTTGCTCACTGTTCCAGTAAAGGTTGTTCTTGCAAGGAGTCTCACGCCACATGCATTCGCTCTCGTGACAGTACAGGAATTTAGTGCAGTCACCTGGGAAGGCCTGTTGGACGTTGATATCTTCTTGGTAACATGCGGCTAATAAGGGAGGAGCAAAAATGCAGGGTTTAGAGAAATGCAAAAAAAAAATAAATGGAGCAAAGAATGCGATAGTATATAAAGTATTGTTGTAATATATATGTCTTGGGACATACTGTTTGGCTGTGGGTATTGTTGGTTCTCGTAATTGTGGGAAGATGACTGACAGACGCCACGGGGGGAGTATTGTCTCCAAACTGCAATAATTACAAAGACCAGGTTTATTTATTGGTTTATCGTCGAATTTATATAGTATTATATTTTACTGCAAACTCACGTCTAGCCTTAGGCTTCGTTTCCTCTGAAGAAGAAGAAGAGGAGGAGGAGGAGGAGTCGGAAGAATCAGAAGAATCAGAGTCAGACTCAGATGAGGAGGACGATGATGATGACGAGGAGGAGGAGGAGGAGGCATCGTCAAAGCTGTTGTAGGTATTGTAAGCGACTGATGATGGTTGCTTAAAGTACCAGAGTTGTTTCTGGTCATTTTGGTCGGGCTGGGAAAGAATGACATGGAAGGTAGCGCTATCACGGTGCTCTTCCTCCATTACCAAAGCCTGTCCACTAATGACGTTGATGATTTGGTATCTATTGGCGATGTTGGTGGGAACAATCCTCCATCCGGTGCCTTCGTGTTCGCTTGATTTCAATAGCTTGGAAATGACTCCATTATTTTGCTGGTACATCATAACCTTGGGTTCCCTCCTCTCATCCAGACGATCAAAACCGCAGGTGTAGTATTCACTGTAATCACGTTGTAGCCAAACAAGGACTTGGTACCATGGGGCTTCTGAACGGACTTGGTTGCCAACCACATTAGACTGTGTCTTCCAGTCCTTTCCGGGTGGGCAGTTGTGACAATCTTCAATGGCGTAGCGATATTTATGGTTGATGACGAGAGTCTTCTTTCCCTTGCCGAAAAGGGTTGCTGCGCAGTCAGACTGGAGACGCTCTACGCATTGTTCTTTCTGCTGGTTCCAGTAACGTCCAGATGGACATTCCTTTGCAATCCAGCGGCACATGCTTGGGACGCATTCAACATACTTGGAGCAGTCGTCGGGGTGTTGTCTTTTTTGGTTTTCTTCCTGGGCGTAGCATCGTTCTATATAAGGAAAACATATATAAGGAGTTAATCATCGTCAATTGGCAATTTCTTCTGTCGCTACAATATTGCT
Source organism: Dicranocentrus wangi (assembly GCA_036850665.1). Taxonomy (NCBI): domain Eukaryota; kingdom Metazoa; phylum Arthropoda; class Collembola; order Entomobryomorpha; family Entomobryidae; genus Dicranocentrus; species Dicranocentrus wangi. The sequence continues at coordinate 36,279 of JAANSN010000995.1, read as the reverse complement.
TCATATAATAATCCTGCCGTAATTAATTGTCATAATAAGTATTTATTGTATTAGGGCTCTTTCTTACCTTTCACGTCGGGGAATTTGTTGGGTTTGCCTGGGGTGCAAACTATGGAAAACAAAAGTACACACTTTTCATGATTCAAGTTTATTGAGGATGACGACAGTGTCGTCACGACACGACACGCATGAAGGGATGCATACTAAGTATATCATGATCATTCATTATTCAAGTGACAACTTACCTGAGCCAGCTGGTGCTGCGGCGTATAGGCTTCGGTCATACTCACCAGACTCAGAGGAAGAGCTGGAGCTGGAACTGCTGACGGAGTGTCGCAGGTATTGATCCCGAACAGTGGACCAGGTGTTACGTCCAGATGGAGTCTCGCCGTAAACCTCCCATTGGGTTGGACCATAAGCTCCTTGCAAATGAGTGGACCTGGCGTGAATTTGGTAGGGGGCAGTGTAGTAATTTTGGTCGATTTGATGTCTGCCTGCTGCTTGTTGAACAGACCTGACAAAGTAGCTCATGGGTCCGCTCCTGTCGGTGATGCTTGGCTGTAAAAATGAAAATGATGGGCATTAGGAAAAATGTAAATCAATGAATCTAATTCAAAGTGAGAGCTATGAGGAGAACCAGTTTTTGTTTTGAAAAGGTGGTCTTACGGTCATCTTGAAAGAGGCTTGTTGGGTTTGATAATCAGTGCTCCACTTGAATTGTGTTTGAAGTTGGTTCCTCATGTTGCGGCACGACTGTCCGTATTTAAGTTGTTGAACGAGTTGGATGACGGTTTGTGCGAGAGAGCGTTGGTAAACCCCTTGAAGGTTGAATTGGTGTTCAGCCTCAACACACAATTCGGTTTGGTGGGTTGGGTTTGATCCCTCGAGAATGACCTTGCGGAGGGGCTTGAAGGGTTGTTCGTCATCGAGAAGCTGGACGGCTTCGTTGGCAGCTACTCCGGAAGCAGCACGAATCACAAGCTTGTAGTCTGGGGTGAAGACGACTTGTCCAAAGTATTGGAATGTGTTTCTTTGTGCTTCGCGGATTTGTGACATTTGGGTTTGTTGGTTGAGACCTTCAACTGGTGGGATCTTTCCGACCAACGAGAAAGCAAGAGTAAAGCCGGAAATGGAGTCCATACCGTGGTTGTGTTGGCTGGTAACCTCGTTCTGGCCTTCCCCTTGAGCTCCAGCGGCAACGCCAAAGTAGAGGGTGTTGGTTTCCGACTTGTCAAGATCCAAGACGAGTTGAGCATCGACGTAAGCCAAATACTTGGCCGAGCTGCTCTTTGGCCTGTCTTGTTCCCGGGTGTAGAGGAGGTCGAAGGACAGTTCGCGACCGAATTGAACTTGCTCGCTGACAGGGTTCTTGCTGACGCGAACAGGTTGGATTTGGATTTCTTGTGGGTGCAGGGCCTTGTGAATAATACCGTGGGTGATGGCAGTGTATGGAACACGCTTCACCTTCAACAGGCGGATTTGGCCGTTGGGAGTATTTCCTCCTTGGATGTAAGTTGGAGTAAGGGCAAATTCAACGATACCGCTGCTTTGGGGTTTCATCAGGAGACGGAATGGGAGTTCCACGGTGACACGGGAGACGACTCCAGCCTGGTATTGCTTCTCAAGGAATGGAGCCTTGATGGCAATCTTGACGTTGTGGCTGAGCAGGGCGACAACACGAACGCCAACTTGAGTTTGATCGTCTTGACGGTTTCCGTTGCGGACAATAGCGGAAATTAGAAGAGGAACTCGGAGCTTCTTAAGGAGAGGGATACCAATAGCGATGGGGATTTCCTTAGTGAATTCCTCAAGCATGAGCAAAGTTGCGGTGGTTAAGGTCTCCTTGCGGAAGGCCTTCTCAGCTGCTTCGTGTACAGCATTGGAAATGTGGTACCAGCTGTCTTGCTTAATTTCGGTGAAAACTTGGATACTGTTCAGGAGGCGGAGATTAAGGAAGCCTTGGAGCTTTCCGTTCCTCCACATTTGAGTGGGGTTAACCAAACTGAAGGAGCCTTCGAAGGGGATGAGTGGGAGACCCTCCTCACCAAAGGTGAACTGCGTCTTGGCATACCAGTGCTTGGGGATGGTGGTATCGTTTGGATGGAATTGGGCAAAGCGGGTGAATAACTCGATATCATCGGCGACCTCGCGAGCAAAGTAGCGGTTCTGGGAGTCGAAGGGGGTAACTGGAATTTGTCGGAGCTTGTCCAACACACTCGTGGCCTTCCTCTTCCTACAATAAAAAAAATATAATCGGGTTTAAGGATTGCTTAGTTCATTATTGTGGCACAATCAATTTTCTGCTCTGGCCAAAAATATAAACAGTACTCACATGATTTTATGGTCATTGGTGATGGGCTTCTTCATGTAAGCAATTTGAGTGACGGTGGTGTAGACAAAGACACGGATTTGGTTATCAGCAGCGGTATGAGTGAGACCAGCAAAGAGGCTCCATTGTTGTGGATTGGTATACGGGCTCTTCACCAACAGGGTTATAGCTGCCATTCGGACGGAAGGTTCGCGGTGTTCGTTGATGCTTACTTGGAGGAGGTATGGCAAGACGGTGGTCTTAATCCATTCTGGGGCGATGGCGGGTCTGCAAGAAAAGGATATATTCAGTTTGAAAGACATTCCTAGTTCTGAAATAAAAAAAATATGAGAACATCTAACTGGGCTTACTGGGCTCCATTATAGTCGTTGACCATGTGCCTCATGACGAAGACCGCCTTGACCTTGACAATTGGCTGATAATCGCCTTCTGTGATGATTTCCTTCATCTTTGGCATCACCTGTGGATGTCCCACGTTGCTCAAGACGGTAAGTGCAAGAATGAGTTCGGGGTCTGTGTAATGAGCGTTAGATTTGGCCAAACCACTCTTAAGAGGTACATTGAAGACATCGAGGTACTCTTGCTTAACCATGTCGGGGGTGCAGAAGGTTCCGTAGATTTCAACTGGATAGGCGGCCTTTTGCATTTCGAAGTTCATGCAAGCCTTGTACACGAGATTGGAGAAGGACATCAAGCTTTGGTGATATAATTCTTGTTCGTTGTTTGACCGGAATCGTACGACCAAGTCAAGCTTGAAGTGCTTCATGAGCTCGGGGGTTGGGGTCTTGATGTACTTGGGGAGGGTAGCGACTATTTGGAGACGTGTGAACAGGGACAGTTTCCTGTCGTCCTTGACCAAGTCGATGAGTTGCATAACGGCTGGGTTGGTGCCAGCAATCGTTAAAGTTTCAATGTACAATTTCCAAGTGAGCTTTTGGGTGATTGGATCGCTGATTTGCTCTATTTGTGCTTCCACCTTTTGGATGGTATTACGGTCTGAAACACGAAGAAGCTTGATGGTAGCCGCCAACTTGTCGTCAACCAGACGGGTTTGGATGGGCTGTCTTTGTGGGCTAACTCCGCGCAAAATGTTAGCAACTGGTTGCAAAAGGTCGGTGACAATAATTTGAGGAATTTGGGGTGAGTTGACTTCGGACACGAGATATGGGTGAAGGGCTGGCTCGTTCAATGATGGGAATTGAAGCATGGTTTGAGCTCCGTCTGCAAAAGTCAATTTCGTTTGTTTGTTTGTTGAAATATAATTAAAAAAATATTTTTTTTCCAGTCATAAAGGTTTTCTTTAAGAGGAACTTACCAATTTCATAGTCATTATCATTATCTTCAGAGTCGGATTCGTCATCCTGTTCTTGATAGTGACGGAATTGAACAGATGGGTATCCAGTGGAGCCCCGGCGACCTCCATTTTGGTACAAAGGTTGTCCATACTGGAATTGTCCCTTAAGTTGAGCCCGTTGTTGTTCAATGCTGAATTGATAGCTGACATATTGGATGGTGGAGGGGTTGGATAGCTGAGGATGGCTATGTTCGGCTTCCGTAACAGCGACCAATGTAAATCTTTGCTTGGTCTCATGCTCGATCTTGCCAGAGGTACGCATGTACAACTTAACCTTTTCGGAGACTTCGGTGCGGAGGATGATAAAGTCCCTCCAGGAGTTTCCACAGACCAAGTATTTGAGCACGACATTGCGCTGTCAAATGTAAGAGAGTATTCTCAAATGAAATGTGAGAACGAGATATGCAGAATAATAGTTTGGGTGGGGTGGTGGTGAAATGGAATTTCGTACCTGGTGGAATGGGCTCTGATTGTTGATTCGGTGGGGTGGCTGAACGATGGAGAGCTTGGAAAGGGTAGCATTCCTGTTGAACTTGATGGTCTTCACGATCTCGACAATGGGCTTTCCATTACAGTAACGCTTTTGGAGTTGCTCGGCCTCCTCGTCAGAGATGGTGAGGTAGCGGAAGGAGTTTGCTTGCGTGCGCTTGTTTGAGCGAGCAGCATACTCGCCAGATTCAGAGCTGGAAGAGGATGAGGATGATGAGGAGGAGGAGCTGCTGCTGCTACTGCTGCTGCTGCTTGAAGAGGAGGATGAGGAGGAGGAAGAAGAAGATGAAGAGGAGGAGCTGGATGAGAGTCCTCCACGTCTTTGTTGTTGAGCGTCTAGTTAAAAGAAAATGTAACGGACTCAATTTAAATGTTCCCCACCTCCATGAAGTTGAGGCAAGTAAAAGTTAATTTTGGACATGAACCATCAGGAGCTTACAATATTGCCTGCTGTACTTGTTGTCCCTCCTTGGTTCTTCGGAAGAAGATGAAGAAGAATCGGATGAGCTAGAGCTGCTGGAAGATGAGCTTGAGCTGCTGGAAGAGTCGGATGAGTCTGAAGAATCGGATGAGTCGGAGGAATCAGAAGAGTCGCTACTTTCACTGGAGCTGGAGCTGGATGGCTGTCCCCTTTGTTGGAAATGGGGGTGTTGGAGTTGTTGCCCATCCCTGCTAGAGCGGCCAGATCCTTGTGGGTAGATTTGGTAGACAACGTCTCCCTTGCCATACAGGGTCCTTTCATAGACTCTGAATTCCTTCTTGGTGGTCAAGTCGCCACCCTTTTGAACCTTGGTGGAGAGCAAGTGAGCAAGAGCACGCTGAATGTTGACAACCCATTCTGGAAGATTCTTCTCAGTACGGAGACTGGAGAAGACGCCCTCCTTGTAGGTGGCTTGGAAGGGAGCCTCCAACCACTGCTTATACTGTGGTTGAAGCTGCACTTCCCTCTCATTTTCAGAGTTATCGTTGTTCACGTTGTTTACTTCGTAAACCGCTTCAATAGTGGGCTACAACAGTAAAATAATCAAATACACATAATAGTCACAATCATCAGCACTGCAAACTATTCCAAAACTATTTCTAAACTATAAATCACGTCAAATATGTATTATTTGCACTTACGACAATCCAAAGGGTATCATCATTCCAGGCAGTCACGACGACTTTTCGCTTTAGCCGAATTCCAGTTTCTTGGTCACCCTCCAGGTCAGGGATGTCAACAATGGCGGAGGACCTTGACTCGAAGGTGTACTGCTTGCCAACATGAAAATTATGCTCTGCAGCGTACACACTCCCAGCTGGACAAGACATGAAATTGGAAACAAAATATTAAACACTTTGTGTGAAAAATTTCCATTTTCATATACATTCAGTTCAAAATAATATTATATAACTTACCCAAAAGGCAGAGGGCAATCGCGGCGATTGCTCTCATGATAGGAGCTAAAGTTTTTTTTAAAACTAAACAAAAAAAACTTAACTCTCCAAGAGAGAACTTTGAAAAGGTTTTTAAAGAAAGGGAATAATTTTGTCAGAAATCCAAGAAAATAAATCCAATTGGAATATAGATGTTTCCAATGACTGAGGTAAAATATAGGTCCTTTTCGGATGCTGGGAAAACATCCAACTGATTTCCCATCACCAGCCACTGTCCCTTTTATACTATTCAAGAGAGCCAAATGAACATTTTCACTGGTCATAATATGAAGTGGTGGTGAATAGCGACCACCACCACCAGCGTGGGGGCGCATGTGAAAAATAGAACGTGACCCCAACAAAGTGGACGTGAGTGCAGCAGCTAGCCTGTTCTAATCTGAACAGTTTATTCATGATGATGATGATTCCACCAAGAAATAAAATAATAAAAACTGCTCCGCTTGCAAAATTCACGGGCTCAGAGCTTTCAGAAAACAGCCCGATAAATAATTTGCCAATTTTTTTTCATTACACACAGAGATAGATTATCCTTCAGTCAGGGATCCAAGCTCCTTGGCTTCATTGATGAGGATTATTGCCGGGATGGTTATATTTGTTATCATGATGATGAATTGCCAATGGTGTGGATTGTGCTTGGACTTGGACTGATGACCACTGACTGAGCACTGCTGGTTATTGAGAGTCTTCTTGCCTGACTCGACAATTTTTTCGGACTCGTCTTTTCGCCTTAATGCAATGAGCGAGCATATGCTGCTGAAAAGCTGGAATGAATTATTATAAAAAGACGAAGAAAGGAAGTATTTTTTTCTTTTTGGATAAGTAATGTAAAATTTTTAGCTGAATGAATGAATGGTGATTATTGGGATTGGGATGATAGTAATTATGTTCATTCAACTTGTTACTTCAACTTTGTCAGATTTTTTTCTGCTTTGCATCTGATTCATTTCACTCATTTAAATCATAAAATTGCAAATAACAGTAGTTTCAATGAATCCCCGATGCATGCACAAGTCCAGTGATAATGCATAATAAGCTTTTGGCTTTGGCTGGCTGTTCTAATAAAATGTGCCATCTGTCTGTCTGTCGCGTAATAGGTAAACTACTTTTTCCTACTTCTATAATTATAATTTTCACTGGGTGATTGTATGCAATGAATTTGCGTTTTATCTCATACTATTGAACCGGGTTTGTTTGTTGCTTTGTTTCCACACCTCATCATCTAAACGCTAAATATGTTTTTTTTTCGTATTTTATGCATATATATTTCAATTTTTAATTGAGCATAGGTAAGTAATGTTATGTATATGGAGTAAATATTTTTATTGTTTTTATACCACTCGAGCACTCATCTAATAAATATTTTGATGCTCCGCTACTTTTTACTATCGTTTAATACGGAGACTAAATGTGGATGAATATGAATCCATTCCAGTAGGATCAGCATACCAGTTTACATATATCATATCATATCATTATTCATTATCATAATTAGCAGGAGCACTTACATGACTGTGTCAGCACTTTCAGTTTACACAAAAATCGTTGGTTTTATGAATGATGATTGAATTAAAATGGGTCTCTGAAATTAATATATATTATACATTTTTACTTTACTTTACAGTTGCATCCTGCACACTATGCATTATTTGACAACGCGAGGCAGGCGGATCTGCAGCGGTGCTACAAAAGTGGTGAGGCTTATTATTCACCGTCGTCGTCGTCGTCATGTGGGCCATCAAGTTCAACATACAAAGTTGTATTAACTGCAGTTTTTTTTGGACAACATGACATGACAATTTTGCACGTCTTCTTGCTATCTCGTCCCTCTCGCTTGGTTTCTACTGGACAACTTATGATAACATGATAATAATACCTATGTAGCACGACCTCAGCATGCTCAAAGTCGGATTGGCAACACCACGAAGAAAGATGAAAAGTACAAACAAAAAAAAACGAAGAGTCTTTATTGCGATCACTTCTTGATTCCTTCTCATTTGTTTCCCCATTAAAGACATTTTTTTAATGTCCTTCAAGGACTGCGTAGGTGTGTCCTCCCGCTCCCTCCAGAAGCCAGTGTGATGTGATGACTCCATTCATGAAAATGAATGAAATAGGAACAAGAATCTCTTTTTCATATAGATGAAGATGACGACGATATTTTTATTGCTTTTATTGAAGATTTTTCTTTTGGATCATCATAACATGCACGTTTTCCTATTATATACTTGTATCAGCCTTACCAATACCAAGAACAAAAAGTGTAAATTATTTTTCATTCCACCATTTAGTTATCGATAGGGATTATTGAGTGTGTATGTTGAAAATGAAATCTAAATTAAGGGATTTGGCATATGCAATGAAAAAGTATATATATATATATATATTCACCATATTGTTTATTGTTTATATTCAATTGGCATAAAAAGAGTTGCCCCGTGTATAACGTAGTCTAGAGAGCCTAGACTTTTTTTCCTTGTAATTAATTAAATGTAATAATAATAATTAATAACAATATGTTTATCACTACAGCAGAACAGCTATATATGACTAGTCACATTAAGGGTAACAAACGACATTGGAAAAACGAGTTGCAGCAACTTGGGATTGGGGAAAGAGCAAAAAAAATATACAAAATAATAATAATAATCACGATGATTAGCTCTTGTTTTAAACTAGTTTTCTACACACAAGTTAGTTGTCCCCAATAAAAGCTAAAATAATGGACATGGACTTGAATTAATTCTTGGCACACTGCGTTTCTCTTTAAAAAAAACAATTCAAGGCTGAAAAGAAGGGAGTAGTACCCATTCTATAATACGCAAAAAATTTAACTCATAATGCCGTCATCTTTTTAATGGTCTAGAAAACTGGCTATATAATCCACATTTATAATCCCTAATAATGCTATCTCCAAACTGAAGATGATGATGATGATGATCTTGCGACAATTGCATCTGCATCCAACATATTTTTTTATTGCTCTCTGCTATATATTTCTTAAAAGTTATATCGGCCTATTTATATAGAGATATATCGTCATCAGTCATATATATATATACGGTCATACTGCCACATTTTTAAAAGAAATTTTCCCCTATTAAAAAAACTGTTTGTTGTTTCGAGAGAGCATTCTTATCTTATTCCCTGTCATAAAATCAACTGCCAAGAGCTAATTATCCCATGTTCTTTATCTAATCTGAAAAGTTTGCATTTTGTTGAAGAAACTAAAAAACTAAAATTGTACAAATTTAGAATGAAACCAGAGTTATTATTAAAAGATGGCAAAATTGAAGTCTCTGACCGACAACATACAACATATATATCTCCAGAGTCATGCAAGGCGTAATAAACCCAATGAGACGAACACATATTGATTTATTATTGATGGACAAGGGGTTCCAGCAACTTTCCCTTTTTGTGCATTTAAGCAATCCAGTCCAGTCCTTCCAACTTTAAATATAATATGTATATACCTATATATAGAAATTTGGGTTTTTTTGGACACTAAAAGTCATTGTTCTCTACTTTGTTCTACAAAATACATATTATATCCGAAAAAACACTAATCTCATTAATATTCGTTCGCGGCTACAGCAGGCCTACAGTCTAATGAGAAGCGAGAATAAGGATACCTAATAATAAATATTATATCGTTGTAATCAGATCACTCAGAAGCAGTGACAATTAAAAAAAAACTTTTCCTAAATGAAGAATCTAAATTAGATTAGAGATACCCCTTTTTTGTGTCTTTGCTTTGTATTTTTTCATTTTTCTTTTGTCTCATAAGAAGGCATTAGCATGACAAAATAATAATCCCTTCCCATTTTCGAACCGATGATGATGCAGTTAAAGTGATTGGGCCATGTTCCCGTTCCTCTTTCCTCTATAAATTGGCTTTGGCTATACAAAATAAATACAGAGATACTGATTGTGTGTGTGTGTGTACATCATTTTTTCACATTATTCTTCATTTCACTACTTTTTTCCAAGTCTTCCCAGAGCTGAGTACCCAGAAACTAATAAAAAAAATGTGCACTTTCGCACCTCATTAAAAATTCTCTTTGTTCGCTTCATTCACACTCTTGTTCTTTTAATTAATTTCTATAGTAAATAATAATAATGATGATAATAATAAAAACCATGTAAATTTCAATACAAAGTTGTTGTGTTGTTTCTCTAAAAGTAATACTTGTAGCACGAGATTAGTTTTTTTTTGACATAAAGAATAAACCTGCGCGATGATGATGAATGGATGGCGATAATATATATATATATAACTTAAAACAGAATACAGTACTGTCCATCATGATCATGAATAATACAATTAATTAATTAATTAATAATAATAATAGTAATACGTCGCGTCAGGCAGCGCTAAAAAGTCATTTATATAGCTTAGTAGTTTTACATAATAATAATATTGCTTAAAATTATGTACAGCTAACTTGTAGTATATATAAGGTTTTTTAGTAGTTTATTGATTTTTACAAAAAAAACGACAAAAAACACACACTGACTAAAACTGACTGACTTATTGACTGACTGACTGACTGACTGACTCTTGACTTGACTCGCGACATCGGCAACACAGAATAATACATTTTACATAATATATATCATTATTATTTTATATCTCGTGAAAAATTACATGTGAGTTTTGTTCTTTTTTTTCACTGGACATTTTAAAAAGAGACAAGAAAGAGAGACGGGAGAAAAGGATCTCCAAGCCCGTGACTTTTTTTTGTTTGAAACATTATATAATAAGTAATAGTTAATAATAATATAATTATGAATTATAATATTTCCTCTCCTCCTGCCTAGTACATGTTTTATTTTTTTGGTATTTAGCTAAAAATAGTACAACCATCATATATATGTGTCATATCATATCTCTATATATGCATAGTTTTTCTCCTCTTTTCCAACCAAGTTTTACATGTAAAATTAAATTAGGCTTAAAGTTCGTAGAGTCTTGCTTGCCCTAATTATCTTAAATACTTCAACTGTAGAGACCATTTTATATACACTTGTTGTTGTATCCTATTCTAGAGCATAGGTAATAATGTACATTTCTTGTAATAATAATGATAACTAGAGATGTGTTTCATCGTCGCGTAATTAAAATTCCTTCGCGTCTCCTCCCCATTCTCAAGAAAAGTATAACATTTAATTATATAAATTATATTATTATTAAGTACGCACGGGCTAACTTTTTTAAACATGACCGAGAGGATCAGAGCATTTTTGAGAGTGGAGGTAATAACTAGGAAACAACAATTAAGGGTTTTAAAATAATAGGAACGTTTTCCCCGAATATGTATTATTATTATATTATTTAAAACAAAAAAAGAACAAACTTTTTCATGAAAAAAAAAGTTTGTTGACGTTGATTGACTCGATTAGATTTGCAACAAGTTTTCATGAAGCAATATAATAATAAGTTGAGTGAGAGAGAAGCATTATATTATATTCCCTATTACAAATGACCACCACACATCCACCACTCTTTAATTTTTTTAAAAATGTTTCGCATTTCGTAGTAAAAAAAAGGAAAAAAATTATATAAGGATTGACTTCTGTTACACGAAATTGATTGCACAAAATATTGAATAAAAAACCTTTGAAAGACGTGTCCGCTCATAATATTATATATCATCATAATATATAACTTTCCACGAAGAAGACTACTACTATAATGTATTATTATATTGTGTAGTGTAATAATAATGTATGTCGTTGTGATGACTCGCGCAAAAACTCTCTCTGACTCGCTGCTCTGGGGATTGTTGTAAACGGTTTGCAATATATTTTAAAAAACGGTTTGGATGTTTTTTTTTTTATAAATCATGGGATAATTTAAGAAGAATTTTTGCAGGTAGGTTTTTTTTCCCTCCTCCTCTTCTTTTTACAAACATAATAATAATAACTAATGGTATATATAGATAGGTAGGTTGTAGGTAGTATTTAAGTATTGGTATCCTTTTTTGGAGTTCTTTGGCCGTCGTTATAAGCAAATCCTATTTTATAGCTTTATCATTGTATACAATTTTTTCTCTCGCGTTATATCATTTTTACATCATAAATTTACATTTTTTTTTTCATTCTAAAAATGTCGATTTGTTCAAACGGAGTGTTTGTGTGTAGAGGGAGAGGTGTGTGTGAAAATGAAGGGAGGAAATCCCGTCAGTAATAGAGTTTCACATGATGATGATGCTCCTGTTGATGATGATGAAGATGATGAGGAATGACGGGGAGACGAGACACGAGACTGACTGACGAGACGCCACCTTAACTTTTTGTTGTCCTTCCTAATTGCTTATACTAGTTTAGTAGTAGCAGTATCTCTAATAATCATCACGAGAGTTTTGAATACACATTCTGTTTATCTGTTTTCGCACAATTATTTTTTCTAAACTCTTTTTGGTGCTCGGCTGAAGTTCACCACGCGAGAAAAAAAAATGCCTCGCCTCGCCTCGCCACCATATCTCATCATCCCCTCCCTTCCCTGATCTACTACAACACTTATTAATTTTACAAACATTTTTTTGTTTTTCGAAAAATACTAACAAACGGAGTTTTTTTTTTCTTCACTTCATTTCCCTTTGTATTAAAACACTTTTGAAATATGTATAGTAATAAAAATTGAAAAAGAAACTATTCACGTCAGAGGTGGAGCTCCAGGTTCCTGTTTGATTTCCGTAGGACCCAGCTCCCCAGGCCGTCTATCTTGGTAAATAATCTGTTTTTTGGGATGGTAAATGAATGATATTTACTTACTGGAAGTTAATTAGATTACCACGGCCTTTATAGAATATACTGTGTGAGCCAAGAGGGGATTGTAGAATAGTTGGGTTATTACTTGCCTTGGCGGTAGTTGCCTGAGCAGCTTGAAGTTGCTTAAAGGTTTCAGGGTCCAGCACCTCGATGGAATACGTTTGAATACGATTGGAATCGAAAATCCTCAGGATTTGTGGTGACTCAATGATATTCCGGGCAATCCCTCCGACAGTGATTTGATGCTGCTGTTGTTGCTGTTGCTGCTGGGTTTGCAAATTCTGCAGATTTTGCAGTTCCTGTTGCTCCTGCAATTGAGATCTAAGAGATTCTGCTTCTTGGTGGGTTCGCTCTTTCAGCTCTTGAAGCATCGTCTTCATCATCCCCGCCGCGGTCACTAGCTTTTCTGCCATCTGAAAAAAAAACGGAAATAGAGGAGGAGAATAAAGCAAAAGAGCTACCAAAAGGGCTACTAACAATAAGTAAGTATGTATCTGAGGGTGGAAACATGCAGGTCGGAAATTGTTTTTTTTTTCCTTTTCTTTTTGTGTGATTATATTGTATGACAATCCTCGAAGTAAGTATTCAGTAAATGGAAAAAGAGTATCCCTTTGCTAAATTGCTAAAAAGGGTCTATCAAGAAAAAAGTCTATTGGTCGAGTATCAACTTTTGTTGTTTTTTTGTGTTCACTAGTCACACCTGTCCAAAATCTGAACTTGAATTGTCATCGGTACTGGGTGAAGTAGTAATAGGGTTGATTACCTCCTCCAAGTTCTTCCACAAGTCGTCCGTCGTCACGGCCTGACTCATCTTGAGGAATGCCAGAGGATTTAGGGAGTTGACCCCGAGGGGGGTGCCCGGAGTGCCCACATCAGAGGATTCATCCGTTGTCGAGTCTTTTGATGTAAGTCGTTCTAATTTGGCTTTGCTCTGGTCATTCGACTGATTCTTCCGTTTCCTTTGGTATGGAGTAAACGGTCTGATGGGGCCAGTCTGGAAAAAGAATTTAAAAAGGGAACATAAGTGTCCGGCCGGAAGGGTCTAGTGGGTGCGGCGGGCGGGCTTGTTGGAGGAGGGGAGAAGAAACGATAAATTTTTGTTTTTTGTTTTTGGATCGTGATTGAGAAAACGGAAAAACAAAGAAAAAAAATTTAGGCTCTGACTCTTACTGCTGCAGCGTCATCCACACAATTGGAACAGATGCAACTGGATGCATGAGGAACCAAGAACCCTTTGTCGATGAGGGTTTGGAGGGTACGTCCCCCGAAGCGAATACTTCTTTTCCAGTCCTTGCTATTGCCTCGACCGCAAAGTGCCTCGAACTCGGTGGGCGTGAACCAGTCATTCCCAGCCTTGATGCATTTGCCCTTATTTCCAGAGCCGAACTTGGCCTTGTGGAGCTCTGCATTCGTGTCCTTGCAACGAACTGGAAGCACTGGGGCGGACACGGCCTCCTCCCAGGTCAGCTGCGAAATGGATTGCTGTTGCTGCTGCACTTGCACTTGCACTTTGTTCGACTGCTGGACCTGCACCTGCTGCTCATGAACCTGCTGAACGACGTGCTCCTGCTGCAGCTGCTGTTGCTGGAGTTGCTGTTGCGGGATTTGGTGTTGTTGCTGGAGTTGGTGCTGATGGTGGGCCAGCGTTTCCGGCTGAGCGAGCGACACGGAGATCGCCGTGGCAGTGGTTCCACTCTGGAAACAAGTTAAGTTATCATATGCAACCTCATTGAGTGGATTAGTACGGTGTGAATTACCTCATAAGAGCAAGTGGAATATTTGCTACTATGTATTCTTACAGCATCCGCATCTCCGATTACTGTGTAGGGAACGACGGGAATGGTTATGATGCTGGCGGTGGTAACGTTCGCCCCGTGGGCACCATGATGATGATGAGCAAGTTGGCCGAGGGGGTCTTCAACGACGGTCCCGTCCTCGACGTCCACCTTGATCTGGATGGTCTGGTCAGGGGTGTCGCCAGTACAGCTGAGGTTGGGGTCTTGGAGCACGGGCACGTTGACGTTGACCGGGAGCGAGACGACAGGCTGGACAGGGATGGAGACAGGGACGGTTCCGTCGACCAGCGTGTGAGCAGAGTCCACATCGGGCCCTTGCCCTCCACTCACTTGTGAGTGGTCCACCACACTGACCAGCGTTGCGTTTCCCGTGGAGGTGACCACAGCACCAGCCGGCGTGCCTCCGTTGCACGTAGGGCCTCCCGGGTTCGAGCCTGGACCAGCAGATAAACAGTGATGCGGATGGAGACACTGGGCCGCGTGGTGGGGGTGATGGGACAAGTGAACCTCTTCTTGGTGATGAACTATAGTGGGGGCTTGATGGAGCGCTGTGTTATCCACTTGAACTGTGCCATTGGCACCTCCACCATTCGCCCCCGACGTGGTCACACAAATGACATTGTCAATTTGTTGAACTGACACATGTTCCTGTTGTTCCGTCTCAGGGTTCTCATCGGGGATTTCCGTGTCCTGGTCTTGATCAGTGATTCCTCGTCCCTCGTTCTGTTCCGACATATTTCGGACGTCCTCGTCGCAAAACAGCAGAGCCAGAGCAGTCACCCCCAAATTAGTTTCACTGTCAACGGACGAACAGGTCCACGGCTTGTCCGTCCGACTCCACACACGCTCCCCTATCACACCACGAGTCACCAGCACGCCACCGCAATTATTATTATTATTATTATATACACACAGCCGTCCTTCCTTATCACGCTGGACGCTCACTACCACCACCACCACTCTCAATCAGCAGGAGGATCGCACTCCAAAAGTCAGTCAGTGGGTTCAACTCCCTCTCGGCGGCGGCGACCCGATCTCGGGCTCTCTCACTCCCCCCCTCTCCTTTCAACTGGATGAGTAGTCCGACCGAGTCAATGTCAAGTACATGTGGTGGAGTGGAGTCACTACTTGAGAGGCATTGCTTTTCCCAATAATATTTTGCCTCTCTCGCTCCTAATATTACCACCACCACCACCACCACTAGCAGTAGCAGTAGTAGAGCAGCGACGACAAATGACGACGACGGTGACGACGATGAGCCGTGCTGGTTGTGGAAAGTTGTAACGATGATGATGCACCTAAAATCGGCGGTTTGCGATTTGGATGGATGGATGAATGTATTTGTCTATTTTGCCTTTCTATTGCCGTTCGTCGGAGGGTTGTCCAAGAATTCGTGGCCCAGTTGTCGTCGTTCGGAACAACACCACCAATTCAATAAGCATCACTTGCCGAACACTTTTTTTTCCTCTCTCTCCTTGCCTTCTCCCTTTCCCTTCCCACTCACGACGAACTGCACGGAGTGGAGGAGAATTGATAGCAGTGTGTAATTTCTTCGGGAGGAAAATGTATGTTGAGCAGCAGAGAGATGAGCAGCACTACCACCACCACCACTCTCGTTCGCCCTGTCCTGTCCTGCCTGCCTGCTCCCTTTCCTCCCTGTCTTTCTCGGTTGTCGTAATGAGGATATGGTTTGGTTGGTGGGGAACAGGAGTCGTCGTGGAACAAGTAGGCGGCGGTGACGACCGACCAAGAAAAGTACACACTTTCTGCTGGACTCCTCAACAACTCTTCCTTCTACTCCCTCGGATGGAGGATGGATGATTTGGTGGACTCTCTTCTGCCCTTCTGCCAGCCAGACTACAATACAACACGCAGCAACAAAAATAACAATCATTCACAACCCTCGTCGTTCCCACCACCACCGTTTCCTTTTTTACTTTCTCCTCCGATTATTAGCCCGATTTCTTACTACAAATACTCTACAAAAAAAATTATCCACCACAAAATCATTGTCCTCCTCTCATCCTCTGATTACATGACACACAAGGCAGCAAAAGCAGTCCGACGCTTAATAACATGTAGTAATCATATATCTATGTCCGTTTTTTCCTTGCCCAAAAACCTATGGAAATATAATATACCTAGGTAGTCTTATTATCGTCAAGCCTATATTATGCTATTATGAATGTATGTACTTATATCATGCAAAAAAAAACTAAAAAGCTTCATATCAGATAAATATTCTACTTTCGTATAATCCTTCATGTAAAATATATTATATAAAACGCCAAGTTTCCCTCTAGGTTCCTATTCCTACTTCCTTACTTTCCCCTTTTCTCAGCAATTGCCCTTCGCCCAATTCAGCATCAATATAACTTGGTATATAGCAACAATACAAAACATCGTCATGTATCATCATGTCTTATATAATAATATCTATTTTCCTCCTTCAATATCTATCTATCTTTTCCCCCGTAGCCGGGTTTTTCCTTATACTCCTTCCTATTTCTCGGTTCCTATTTCCCATATACTTATTACAGGATAGAATAATATGGATTCAATAGGAAGAGAGAAACTCTCACTCGGAGAGAGAGAGTTATACAGCGGATTCTTTTTTTTCTTCTCTTCTTCTTCTTCCTCTTATCCATTTAGTGTGGATACGTATAGCGGAACTTGGGGTTCCGTCTACAATTTTCACTATACTTCCTCTATTTATTAAAAACTGCTTCAAGTTTGCCTTGAGCAAGTAAAAGAGTAACTCGACACGACACAAGTAGTATTGTGGTATGGTCGTATCGTAGTCGTATTACTATGCATGGTATATTATGGTTGAGAGATTCTGGGGCTCTCCTTTGCAAAAAGAAGAGAGAAAAAAAGAAGGTTTTTAGAGGGAGCGACGGAGGACGACGCACATCCCCATTTACTATATTCACCCGATGGATGGAGCATGATGATGATGATGATGATGGTGAGGCTACCAGGAAAGTAAGCGGAGAAGGTTCGCTTTCCAACTCGGATATACGATCCGGTATATAATATGCCCCAATAGGGAGGGATATAGGGGGTCCCGAACTAAATATAATTATATCCCTGTGGATACTACTACTCTACTACCTATACTACATGCTACTACTATATACTAGGCACGATGGGGGAACTGGTCGTAGGAAACAGAACCTGAGAGAGAGAGAGAAATTTTCTTATATATAGAATGGTATAGGTGTGTATGCTCACTTTTGGTAGATATATTACGGATGTTAATACGAGGGAGACCCCGTCTCACTGGAAACTGGCACTTTTGCTTCCCCTATTATATTAGTAGACGGAGAATATATACTACGTTGAAAGTGTTGCTGCTACAACAAAACCTGAGGTCGCTCTTCTCCGCTGTGAAACTTCTCGTCGTCTTCGGCTCGACAACAACTACCGACTGTCGGAGTTTCGGAACAAGCGACGAATGTAGTCGACCGAAAATACGGAGATTGGGAGAGCGTAACGGAGCGAGCGAGGTGGAGGAAAAACATGGAGAGTAACATAACATAATGCAATGCATATATATATTTAATGCAATGTGCCGTGGTGGAGGTGGTGGGTTTCCCCGTTCCCGTGTTCCACCGTGCCGAAGCAGCAAGCAGCGGTGTTCTCTCCCGTGTTGGGAAAAATACGGGAAAGCTGGTGGTAATACTGGTAATACGCGTAGTCCTCTACGATGTGATATGCGATGCTTTTTGTATTGTCATTGCCAGTGTAATAATAATACGGCCGAAAGGATAATATGCAATTGTGGAGTGTGTGTTGTGGAGGAAGGAAGGTGGTAGGTAAAGGAGTAAAAACTAATAGAATGCCACTCACTAGCCACTACTACTTACTACGCCGTTCGTTCCCGATCCCACCTATTTCAGAAGGAATAAGTACATGCAGGAAGAATTCATATATGCAAACAATTTTTTGGCTTTGGCATTTAGTCGTCGCTTTTTGTTTTGTTTTTGGTTTTTGGTTGGAGAAAACTAAAAGGAATTTAAAATCCTCTTGCTTAATAACTAGCAAAATATTCATTAGAGGACAGTCTTTGCCCTTAACATTTAACATATTTACAAAAAAAAATATTCCATTTCCTATTCTAGTAAGGTGGACTCCCTGCAAATTTAAAGGCAGTTTCATCATCCTAATTTCACTTGCACTTGCAATGAGTAATATAATATATGGTAATGCATTTCTCGTTTTTCAAACTGCTCAAAAGGCTAATCAAATCATCAGTAAGTACATAGGTTCGTCGATTGGGATAAAGTGGATATTTCTGGATTCAGCTGCCCTCCGCTCGTGTGCTAGCTACTCTTGCCCGTACCTCAGTTTTATTACTTTCGAACCCTGGCTGCACTACTGCAGGCCATGTCGGTAGTGGAGAGATGATACAACATACAACATGTCATACAAACAAATGTAATAATACATGCAAGCTCAAGCTCCCCATTTGTAGAAAAAAGGGTTTAACACTATGATGGAGTTACGATTAGGATAGGATACGAATACGATACAGGAGAATACGGGAGAAAATGTTTCGCCCGCAGCACACAAAATGCATTGCATTTTGGAAAAAAGGGACGGGTAGGACGGGAGACGGGATTCCGCGAGGGTTGCGTTGCGGAGCTCTTCTGTCGTGCTCCATGCTCTACTCCTCAACATTACATAACCCGTTTATGCATATATATATATACGTATATCCGGCAGATCCGGCTCCAATATTATGACCCCCTTCATAACATCAACCATATCACTACAACCATACACATTTTATTCCAATATATACAGAGAAAGAGAGAGAGAGAGAGATTTACAAGTACAACATACTTTTTTTATCCCTTTCTCCGTCGATTAGATATGATCACGGTGGTGGTGGGCATCGCATAGGTATATATCGTTCTCTGGCTACGACGAGAAATGGCTTGCTTTTGCTTTTGCTGTTGATATTATTGCTGAGTGAGTCTCCGAAGCAGGGAACAACGGGTTGCTGTTGCGAGCCTCCCTCTTTCTCATTTTCATCTCTCCTCGGAGTTTTTTTCTTCTTTACTTTGTTGTATTATAGTATAGTATGTTACATACCCTGCAAAGGAACGGAACCTCCTTCTCCTCTCCCTGAAATGTATTCTGTTTCGGATCCGTAGTAATACGTAATACTCGTAGTAGTAGTAGTAACAGTAACAGCACAAACATTATAATACACAGTTGGACAGAGGGGAAAAAATTGTGTTGAAAAAAATACTCGTGTGTAATATATTGTGAAGCGCTTGTTGTTGTGAACCACAATTTTTGCTCTCACTCACTCGCACATGCAATGCTGCTGCACACTTACTTGCACCAACATAACACCACAACTTCAGAGAGAATTTTTCGGAACGGGACTCTTGTCCTTTTCCAAGCAGCAGCATGGCACCCAAGTAGGTAGTCATATATCCTGTGTTGCTGTAGTCCAACTCTCTCTCTCTCTGGTTAAAGTTGTTACTCGAACAATTCTCCTCAGTTGTGTGACCCTTCCCATAATAATATTCCCATTTAATAATGTGTGATGCATGCATGCATAATCATAATGGAAAATGGAGAGAGTAAGAGTGTGTATGTGTGTGTGTCTGTCTGTGAGCGGACAAGTGTGTGGTTGCCCGTTCCGTTGCGTTGTTGTTGTTGTGTGCAGTTGTTGCATAGTAAATCTTGGACTTGGAAGTAGTAGACACTACTTGGAGTAATGGCACAACTGTTACCAAAAAAATGTATCAGTAATAATAATAATAATATAATGTAAGTTTCTCGTTCCTCATCTCTGCATACACAGTCGCTCGTCGTCACATCCTCCACACACACACGACGACGACGACATAGACAAGCAAGCCCTACCATATATCGTCACAATAATAAAAGGCAAAAAAATTAGCATTTTTTAGCTGATGACGTAAAGTTGGGTTGTTGTTGAAGAGGAGGAAATGTGAGGTGATATGAGAGAGTGTGTGGCACAATAAATAATATATAATGTGTGTGGACTGTGGACTGTGGACGCGGAAAAAGTGTGTTGTTGCGAACTCGCACATGATGAGCATGTATATTTATGGGCGATGATGATGGGTGCATATGCAAAGCGGTAATGTGTTGTCCTCGTGATATATGACATGATATGATGATGATTATGATGAGCCTAGCAAAATCTTGACGACTTTGGAGACGAGATCGCATAATATTTTTGGTTGTATAATCACATTAAAAGTATGATGGAAAAGGAATGCACATTAAATAGGTAATGGTGGTGGTGGTAAAAGGATGATGGTTTTAGTTGGGTTTGGGTGCACTGGGCCGGGCCAACAACAAAAAAGCCGTGTCGGCTGCTGCCAAATGGAAGCGCAAACACATTATGTATTAAAAAGCCAAGTATTTTTTTTTACTTTACTTCTTGGAGGAGGAGGAGGGGAGGTGAGCAGTCGTTGCAGCACGAGCGAGCAAACACACAGTAGCCCAAGTCAATACAATGACGTGATGGTGATGATGATGATGACTTATGTCCCCATCCATATAATAAGCGTTTGAGCGTGTGAGCTCATGTTTTGTGAACATTTCAATGTGTTTTACGTGTTACGTATACTTCCGCTCGGCATAAAGTATAAAAGGGAAGATTTGTGTAGAACAAGAAGAGCATCAAAAGATCACGATGATGATGATGAGGTTCCAGTCTAGTTTTCTCACAAAGAACGAACCACACACACACACACACAGTCTGTATTACTTTTTATGTCTTTTATGCATTTGTTCCTGAATCCTCTGTTCTTCTTGTTAGACTAGGATGAATAGGTATTTGAATATTAGGAATAGGAAAAGTTTGGAATGAGTATGGGAAGAAGGTCGCTCCTAGTCATGTCATGACATACACACATTCTTTCCATCATGATCATGATCATCATCATCCTCATATCCATCCTATTCCATGATATATCTCCTTAAAATAGACACTTATATAATACAGCATTATACACACAGCTTAAAAAATTGCTTCCAAATGAAATTTTTTTATAGTAAGCAATAATCGAACAAAAATGTTGAAAAGCACACAATGCCTTTTCCTTTTGATGAACTCGCGCGTGCCATGCTGCTTAGGTATATTCCTTTCAGGAGAGGATTTATAGAGTTTAGAGGAGAAATGAGCTAAATGTTTCTTTCATTTAAAAATACACACAAAACCATTTACTCCAAAACCTCCCCTCCCCTCCACAGTCGACACGAACGAAGAACGAATGCAGGGCAAAAAAAAAATATAATGTTTTTTATATTTTTTTAAACCCATGCTGCGAACATGCTCTCCTACTACTTTACATGCTCATCTCATCTCTCTCTCTCTCTATTTCCATTAGTCATATCCTCATCCTCTCTGCTTTCTTATATAACCATATATATATATATATATATTCATTTTCATTTCTAAAACAATTTTTCTTCAGCAGCACGATGATGACTGATGCACAGATGTAAAAGCCAGTACCCTTTTATTATTGTGTATTTCCTCCAATCCAATAACATCAACACACCGACGACGAGATCCCGGAATATGAGCAGCACATGGGAGCATCCTATTTGGAGACTACATATAACACAACTCCATCATCCAAAGGAAAATAATATCATGTAAAATAGTTTTGTTTGAGGGGGTGGAAAGTGTGGCTCAACCAAACGCAAACCCATGATTTTTTTATTACCATTTTTTTTAAATATGCTTTTTTTTTGCTTGTCTTGTCAGAAGCACGCCAGGATTATTCGCCAGGATGTACCAAAAGGTAAGAGAGAGATGCGAACAGTAGTGGAGAAATGCAAAGGAGCGAGCCTGGCTGGGTACACGCGTGTAATAATAACAACATTTCATTTCTTCCAAAAAAAAAAACTCCTCCAAACTCTATCAAACTGATTGCTCCCGTGTAGTACGTCTTTGCATTGAATGAAACGGGATACGGGAAGAATAAACCGCACATCAATCTACTACATCCGCATCCTCCTCCTCCTCCGCCGTTCCCTAATCTTTTTGCTTTTTGGTGTCGTCCTCCACTTCATTTCACCTCGCAGATGCCTATGCACACTACCTCCTTCCTCCTTTTTCAATTCTATCTTCATAATATTTTGATGATGGGATAATAATAAAAGGGTAATGCAGGAGGAGGATCGAGGAATGTGAAAAATAAATCCAGTTGCCACCTCTCCTTCCTCCACACTTCAATCAGTATCCTTTATTTTATTATGTTTTTTTTCAGTATTTAATAATCACAAATGTTGTTTTTTGACAAAGAAATAAATTTCCTTTTCCCCCCTCACCTCTTCTGCATGCTTGCAGCTTTATTTATATATATAAGTAGTAAGTACCTGCTTAAAAGTATACTTAAACCTTAAACGTCCCTTTATTATTATTATTATTATTATTAAATTACATTCTTAGTAGTTCACACGTGGCTATACAAACACATGTTAATAGAATAGAATTGTTAATTAAAATTATTGATTTATACAGTGATTCCAATCTTTTTGCTAGCCAAACAAGTGGAGAGCATCATCATCTTATTGGGTATATTATCTCCTTTTCCAACAAGATTTCCCCATATGTGGTTATTTTATTTTAGTATCTCAAAAAAGTTGATGAAAGTGACCGGAGGCATGCAACCCAGGGGCGTTTGTTTTTACATATATATATATTTTATTACAATACTGTACAATGGTTTCCTGGTTACGACTTCATTGGTTTACACTGTTGCATTATCTTTATCTGGTATCACTCGCAATAGTCACAATTCACAATTATAAAGTGGGGAAACTAATCGTAAGTAGTTCAAGTTTTTCGCGTCGCGATTATATTACACAAACACACACACGTCATCATCAACAGAGCAGCAGTAAGGATTCTCGTCATCGTTGTTGTTACATGATACCTTTCAAAAGATTCATTCTATCTACAAAATTGTTTTCATCTTCGTCAAAGAATTTTTTTTGCTTTTAATGGGCTCTCTCGTCACTACTTTTCAGTTGCAATTAAAAGTTATACTTGTATGAACATTTTTGCGGCTCCCCTGTTAAAAACTCTCAAGTCGCAAAAAAGTTTCGTGGAAAAAGGCGTCGTCGTCCTGTGTGTCGGCTTGTTTTCTTCTTCTTCTTTTCATGACGGAATTCTCATGTTTGGTTCTACTCATACTCACCTATCTACTCTCTTAGTTTACGAGCCTACATGGTATAATATTTACATGATAGAAATAGAAATATGTGCTTGGGAGGAGGAGGGAGGATGATGGAGGAGCTATATAATAATAATTTCTCTTGGAGGAAGAGCCATCTGGTACATTAGTACTTACTTTGGTTTTAAAAGTACGTTGAAAGTACATACTCAAGTTACTTATATATTTCTTTAGAAAATGTCATACGTCATATATTGTATATGAGATAATTACACAAGTGTTTATAGAAGGGGAAGGAAGGAGGAGGAGGAGGTTTTTTTTATGATACTCTATCTAAAAACTGTACGTACCATTTCCTCCTCGATGAGTTCTTATTTTGTTGCTAAATTACTGGATCAGGTAGTTTTATGTAACAATCCAATATTTAGTAGTATTTTATGGTTATGTTTTTTTGGTCATGAAACTCGAACGTTTATATAATACGATCGACAAAAAAGTGTAGATTCGCGTAGTTTTGATTTTTAGGATGACAAATGGAGAGACCACAAGACTGTTCTAAGTTTTAAGGACGTAAAAGTATTGTTATTATTACTATTTTCCATCAGTAAAAAATTAGTTTCGTAACGTTATTTTCTGGTTAAAAGTGGTCACACGCTTGAAGAAAAAAATCATAATTTTTTTTTTGTTAAATGTATATAATAATAATAATAATACCGATTAGGTGACGACGACTGTTATCTGGCGTGGCAGCAATGTTTTTATTTAGTTTTTTGGCCGTCGGGTTAAAAGAGAAGTCAACAGTGCGACCAGACCTCTATTATCCACATCATAATCTTTTAACTCTATAAATTTCTCTAGGTTAAGTTCGACAATGGACCAACAACACGATCATCTAGAACGACTCTATAATTACTACTGTACTTTTAGAGTATTTTCATTCGGGTTTCCATGGCGGCTCATCTTAAGAAATATTATATATATTTAACAATATTTAAAGCACAAGAACCGAACAAGAAAAAAAAAGTAAGGTCTACTGAGTGAGTGAGTGAAAAATGCTGTTTCGGAACGGAGGAAAGAGTCGCGACGATGATGACGATGTCATGTATGAAACTTGAGAGTTGACGATTGCCAGGTGTACATTAACGCTACGATATGAAAACGAAAAACATAAAAGCGACGAGCATGCATGATGCTCTCATTCAACATCATCATCATCATCATCATCACCCAGTCATGCATACAAATGGAAAAGTTTTTTTTCTCCCTTACTTTTGCAAAAACAAAAAAAAATAGTTGCACAGGGAGAGTGTGAGCAAACATGCTTTAAAACACTTTTGGATGATATTATTAACAAGCGACGACACTTGAGAAAAACTCCAGGTGAAAATAATAACAGTCAGTTGTTGGCAAAAAAATAATAAAGAGACTCCGGCCAGGATTCATGGAACCGAACAATTTTTTTTTCTTCTTCTTTTTTCCTGTAAGTTATACACAGCAGGTGTTCCCAAACTACGTAGCTCAATTTTTGTCTACGTTTTAGCAACGCTCATAATAATGTCATAATATTAGCTTTTGTAAGGAACACAACAATATACTTAATAATCATCAGCCCATTTTCACTCATTTCTTCACTTTACCATCACCCACCACCGTCGTCGTCGTCGTCGTCGTCGTCGTATACACAACGCACCAACCTTACAAAAATTTTTACTCACGTACTTTTTTAGAGCGACATATTAGGTAAAGAACAAAGGCTGCTCCTTTTGTAGAACGAAGGCATTTTCATATGAGTCGTTAGGTACATAATATGACAACAACGACAACATAAAAACTTTTTTTTTTGTTATATGCTTCTCCTTCCACCTTCCTCTTCTGCCTCATGCTTTTTCCCCTGCCTCACACCGCTAAACAATATTATATAACTTTTAAATTGTCGTCAAAAGTGTGTGTCGTCAATTTATTATATAAGTAGTTTACTCCTTTGTTAACAACCACACTTGCAAGTGTCATGCAAATCCCGGCGAGCAGAATTATTTGTTTTTGGCTACAGTAGTGAAGTATATGTAATGTCATCCAGATCAAACGGAAGTCAAAAAAATCTTTTCTTGGGGAGGATTTTTATATAATGAAAAAAGATGAGCCCGCACTGGGAGCAGCAGCAGGTTGTAAAATGATTTTCCATGTCAATATAATATATTCATTTTTTTAATACAGTAAAAGACCTGTTTCTCCTTTGTCCAGTGAATAATAATAATATTCCTTTTACATTTTTACATTTAAAGTCATCATCATTTTTACATAACACGACAGAGTTTTGTTTTTTCTTACTATTTTTAGAGGAGGAGAGATGATTTACTTTACAACAGTTAAACACACACCAACAACTTTGCTGAAGGGAAGAAATCCAGCTAAAAATTATAAAGAGGGGTCGGTCGGTCGGTAGCTTCTTATTTAGTCGTCGTCGGCGGCCGTGTATAATTCTCTTTTTTTTTTTTTTGAATATTCAATATACTCTCTTTCCATTTTGTCATCATCATCATCAATCAATACACACAAGAAGATCCCTTTTACACTGGCTACTACAAGTTATATATCAATTTTTGTGTTCTACTAAAAACATTAGCGTTTTTTGATTCTCTCTCTCTCTCGTTTTTATTTAGCAGTTTATAAGTGTAAAGACTTATTGTGACCAGTAATTTTTTTTAGTAACAGTTCAATCAAGACAGCAAAACAACCACGTGTCCGTCGCGTCGTCACACCCATCACCACCCACACCGGCATCTCATGCATCGTCAGCTTATACCCAAAATTGAAGAAGGAAAGAAATATTTTTTAATTAAATCCACCAACCAAACTATAATTTTGTTTTATAATGTTTTCTGCGCGATATAAGTACAATCATCGGACTTTGATGGTGGTGGTGTGAGGAGATGCGGTGATTTTTGAGGAAGGAAAAGGGTTTTTAGAATAGAATAGAATAGAATAGAATACACAGGTAGATTTTTTTACATACTCATCATAGTCGTCATTCATCATCATCGTAGTGTACAATAGTCATCATAATATAATCATAAGAATAATAATAACTGTGATAGGCAACATTTTCCCTAAAAAGGCCGAGATACTCATGTCATTTCTTTCTGTAAATATGTTTATATTCAAAAACCTCTCTCCTTTCCTGAAAATAAATTGTATCAAGCTTGCTTTGTTTTTTTTCCGAATGTAGTTTTATAACAAGTGAAGAAGTATATATAATTATAATATCGCCGAAGATAATAATAATAGTTTTTTAGGCGGTTATATTGGAAGTATTTTTTTTTACATTTCTCTCCATTTGAAAATATTGAAATATTATTCGTATTATTCCAAGGAATATATAGGAAGTATAACAAGTAATTTAAAACCAACAACAGTCCCTCCTCAGTCCCCCCCCCAACTCACAGTCCATTTCCAGTATACAGCTTTTATAATAAGTTTATTTTTTTGTATAATATAATTTTTTTAACCAGGTTGAAGGACCGTCCGTTCGTCCGGAGTCACGGCGAGAATTACATTAGCAAACAACGGCAACAACGGGAATTGAATGGGACAGACAGAGACAGGCAGCCATAATGGAAACCAATAAAATGGTTAACCAATCACTATTAATGAGGATAGACATTCATTTACTTTTAATACATAATATTAATTTTTTGCCGAAGAAAAGGGTTAAGTTAAAAGGTTGCTCAAGAAAAACTATAGTAGCAGCTAAGATACACACGCACGTACGTACTTACACCCTGTCCATCATCATCATAGATCTCTTTGAAATTCAGGAGTTTTCCTGTTTTCCTAATAAGTAGTAATCTGCAGAGATTATATATCAATTATCAATTTTTTTTCTTCTCAAAACTGGAAAGGTACTTGCTAACTCCACTACCCACCCCACCTACACTTGTGTTTGGTTTTTTTTAGATGAAAGTTCCTTTCCGGTTTCCTTTCTCTTATATAATTTTTTCGCCGTCGCCTTTCACCTTTAGCTGAATTACTTTTTTTCCTCTGTCTTAATATCCTGGTTTTCAAATTATCTATCCTTGACGTTCTCATTGTAAAAGTAGGACGGTAAAACTGTTAAAAGTTTTAAATAGTATATATATAGTATTTCTATATATAAGTATTTATAGTATAATATATATTATGGTTTTTTACTTTTTAAAAAAAACAGAGAGTTTCCACTGCCAATGGGTAGTAGTCAGTAGTGCCTACACTTAAAAGTATTTTGCTTTTTTTATCGGAAATATATATTATTTTGTCAGCCTATTATTTTATTAATCCCTTAATAACATTCTTCATTATTTTTTTCTCCTCTTTCATAATATCTTGAAGATTAATATATATTCCTGTATATATATTCGCTTACTTTTTTTAAAAAAAAACTTCACTTTCATCAAAGATGGAGAATCCTCTATAAAACAAGAGGTGGTGGTTATTTTTTGCGCACTGTCTGTTTTATCCTTTTCGATTGTGTAAAGTTGTGTAAAGAGGGACAAAACTACTTTTTTTTAGTAGTTTTGCAAGATTTATTGGGTTAGAAAAAAAAGTTATATTTTCTCCCCCGTTTCCTTGCCTTTCTTCGTGTGTGTGTGTTTGTTTCTGTTTTTGTCTATTTGTGACCCTAAAACTACTTGAAAAAGTTGCTGTCTTCGCTGTCATCATATCATATATCATCATCGGAGGTGTGTGATCATGATCATCATTTTAAAAAATGTTTCCAGTCTTCAGTTTAATACATAATAATAATATATTTAGAAAAAAAACTCAGGCTCAGGATTAGAGGGCAGATTAATAATAATAATAATAATACTAACAGAAAAGGAATGACGAACTCATCTCCTCTGACGAAGAAATAATAATCATGCGAAATCACCATCATCACTAGTTTAAAAAAAACCCGTTACAAGAGATCACTTAAAATATATATATATATATATATAAGTATATATGTATTATTATAGCTCAGTACTCTTTTTAAAACTTTCGTTGAACACGGCAAGTAGTGTATTATGGTTATCCAATAATTTATATATCAAGTAAAAGTTTTTTTGGAAGAGAAATGATGGTTGATTTGATGACATGAGACAATTAAAGGAAATCAACAAGAAGAGACTCGATAGATTCCCCTTCCAGCAACCCAATGCATGCGGGCATTTAAAATAGTTGCGAGTTGAGTACAAGGAGTAGTATATAT
The DNA here is from genome assembly GCA_036850665.1 of Dicranocentrus wangi. Taxonomy (NCBI): domain Eukaryota; kingdom Metazoa; phylum Arthropoda; class Collembola; order Entomobryomorpha; family Entomobryidae; genus Dicranocentrus; species Dicranocentrus wangi. Next base: position 7,691 of record JAANSN010000995.1, on the reverse strand, counting down.
AATAATTAATAATAATGATAATAATCATATTTCTATAACAAGGACATAAAAGTACTTACAACAATTCAGTAATCAGTAGTAAGTAGTATATAGTTTTTATCTGGCTTCAGCACACAGAGTATGTACTTTTTTTCGTCCTTTTTTTACATACATCGATCGAACAGGCTCGCTCGACATACATGAAAATCGTGGTTACACAGGTTACCGTCGTTAAAAATATAAATTGGTATTAATGTGTATATTTATTACTATAATATCTAATGTGTAATCTAGATTGATGTAATAATAATAATAATAATAATACATATTTTTTAGTTATACGTTTTTACTGTTACTACTAACAAGATCATTGGTTTAAAAATTGGTAATATATTTATAGTTCAGAAGAGAGCAATAAGAATAGTAACAAGTAGTTTTTCGGTTTTTCTCTTTGTCAAAAAAGTGTTGTTGGGTTGGGAGTTGGATGGGACGCTTATTTTGGATTTTTCTTCTATCTATATATGTATAGGTATATAGCTGCTATAAGATCATCCTCATGTTTTTTCGTTTTGGAGATTTTTGCACACTCACAGCTAAACACACCAAGAAACCGCAGAGAGGAACAGTTATGATTAGTTCATATTTTTTTTATATAAAGTTGTAATGATTCAATCATTGTTTTTTTCATTTTTCTTCATTGTCGCTTCAGACCAAGAGACAGAGATAGATAGAGAGATATATATATAGATAGATCCATAGAGATAGAGAGAGAGAGATGGAGAGAGAGTGACACTTGACATTTTAAAATGACACACTAGAAGATTTTGTTGATTTTAGTAGGTTTTAATACATGATGATGATGCTGATGATGATGATGATGATGATCCTATGTTGATTTTGATTGACGATTTTTTACAACGATTAATTGTATGACGCGAGCGAGAGCGACACGATAACTAAAACAGTTAATATTTCTCAATCCATGAGTTTTTTTTTTTTAAATATTTGTCCTAATATAGCTATAGTACTTATACTTATATAATTAGTTTTATTTTTATTTTTTTAAATATTCAACACTTTGGAACGTTGTTGCCGTTGTTGATGACTTTATGGAATCTCACTCACTCAGTGTTCAACTCCACCCGACTTTTGGGCTCGATCATCTCGTCATGCCCGTCAATAGCGGACTTGATGGATTTGAGAAAGCTGGCAATGTACGTGAAGGGGGAGGAGGTTAGGTGACATCAGACAATTTGCTCCTTTTTGATTGGAATCGGCGGCGGCGTAGAGGAGCCGTTGTTTTGGAGATTAATTGAAGCTGGTGAGACGGAGGACCCGTGAGTATTAGCTGCACTCGCCGGGATGGCCGTTGAGGATGGCGTGGTGATGGCAATAATATTGGTACTGTTGTTGGAACCTGAGCTGGCCGAGCTGACGGTGGACACGGTGCTGCTGGAACAGGTCGTGCTGTTGGCAGAGCCCATGCTAGCACAGCCCGATTTTGCAGAGCCATTCGAGGTCGGCTTGCAATTCATCATCGGGGTGGTGGAAACTAGTGGTGCGACGGCGGAGGAAGCGGAGGTGGTGGTGATGCTGGCGGGCACTGCGTTATTATTACAAATTATTACACTGCCACTACTATTATTCGAAGAGGAGGAGGAGGAGTTGGGTCCAGGGCCGACTACAATACTTATCCCAGCACCGCCGCCACCGCCAGGGCCACCACCCACACTGTTAATACTGCTGGCAGCGTTGTTGCAGCTGTTCATGATGGCGAGATCCTTGTTACAACTGGGACTATTGTTTCCACTGCCTGGGCAATGCGACTTGTTGTTGGTGGTTCCAGAGGGAGGAGGTGACGAGGAGGCGCATGAACTTGACGACAATGGGGGGCTACTCCCCTCCCCACCGTTTTGTTGCTTGATGCTGTTGCCCCGTTGATGATGATGGTGGTGGTGGTGGTGATGATGGTGGTGGTGATGGTGGTGATGATGCGGACTACCAACGGGAGTGCTTCCGGATGACGGCTGCACAATTACAGATGGAGGGGATCCATTATTCCCACTTCCATTGTTACTCCCGATATTTCCTATGATTATGGTGGGGGATTGAGGTTGAGTTGGTTGTTGCACTTGCTGGGACGTGGGGATGGGGACGACGTGAGAATGGTGAATGGACTTGATGGGACTGCTGCTCATCTCGGAGAGGAGGAGAGACGTGGACGAGTTCTCGCTCACACTTCCGCGAATGTCTTTTTGCTGATTACGAGCCTCATTGAAATCTCCCTCTTTGTCCGATTCGGTCTGCAACAATCAGATTAGAGTTACAGTTAGAACACTAGACACCAAAAGTCTACTAATTATCCCAATATCAATAGCAGACTAATAATAATAATAATAATTACTGGGTTATGGGTTGTAATATAGGTATATATAAATAAATAGCCAGCTCAGAAAGAAGAAAAAGAGCCACAAACAAACATAATAATATTATAGTATACCTATGCGCAGGGAGACACTGACAAAATCATAATAATATACTTAGCACCTCCTCAACAACTTCAACATTAATACTTGGATTACCATCACCATCATCATCCCTCCATTAGCGTGGTCGTCATCATCCTTACACAAAAAAATCTTTAATAAAAAAAAGCACATAGCCATAAAGTATAATATAGTATTCTAGAAGAGAGTAGCAAGCACGTAAGTCGTTCCAAGCCATATCCAAAAAGAGAGAGAAGAGAGAAAGAGAAATATAATTTTCCTCCAAAAAAATGTTTTCTCTGCCGCACCATCTCCATCCATCCATCCATCCAATCCATAAGGCCACCATGAATGAAACCACCACCACCACGACGACGACGGTATTCATATTACGAGTTTTATTTCTGCTTCCTATCTCCTAAAACTTTTATCCGGAACAAATTTTATATTTTTTTTCTCCCCTTTCCATCTCTTTCTCTCTCACTCAGCCCATGCGAGCGTGGCGTGAGTGAGTGAGCCCTCCATTCCAGACTTGTTCCATTTTTTACGAGCACGGATTATGGCGTGCATGCCAAGACAAATAAAATGGAAATGAGGGAGGAGACGGACGTGGAGACACTTGATCACATTCATCCGTTGCTATTGCCTGTGCCACCACTACTACCACCACCACTATCATCCCAGTATCGGGGATCTATATACCAACAGACTGATTAATATGCATGCTGTTGTGTCACCAATCATTACTGTCACCAACTGAGGAGGAAACAGGCCTAGCAATACACACACACACACGCACGCACTGCCACCTCCTCAATCCGGAAATAATATATGCATATCATTAGCTCCATCTCTAGTTCCCCTCATATCTGGACTGACTAACTGGAGTTGGAGCAGGCTTATATTTTTTTATTGACCTTACGCATCCAAACGAGAAAGGAATCTCCCATAACGAAACTGATAAAAACAAAATCCCAATTATAAGTAAAAGGTGGTGGTGGAGGTGGTGTGGTGTGATGACCAAGCACAGTATACCTGGTTAAACTTTGTTGATGCTGTTCATCTGAGCGCCTCAAATAAAAATCCCTTTCTCCCTGAAACCCCCCCCCCTTTTTTTACTTTGTCGTTGTCCTTGATAGAAGCAGGAGGAGGATTGAGCCTTGTTTCCAGCTTGTTTGCGCGTAGGAGGTGGTTTTGTGAGTGGAAAAAGGAGTGAAATCGATAAACAAATCCCCAGTGGAAACTATATTATTGGCAATGGCAGGAGAAAGTAGCCTATTAAATCTTACACCTCTCCTCCCAACTTTTCCTCTCTCTCTCTCTCGTTTGGCCTAAACCAACTCTTTTTTTCTCCTTTGCACCCTTCTTGTTACAGAGTTCACCAAGAAAGTGGGCAAAAAAAAGTCGTTTTATTCGTTTGTACTCCTCCTGTTGGCTTTTTTTCCCTTCTTTTTTATGAGGAATGCAAGTCACTCCCGGGTGAGCCTTTTCCATCAATAATTTCCACCGTCATTCCTTCCAACTTAAGCTGAGCTAAGGATATTTTTACTTGTTCGTTTTTTTTCTTACAAGACAGTTAGCAGAATGAGCTCCCTTTCCCTTTATTTATGTACATGCTTTCCCACTTCATCAAAGACTGGCAGTTTGCTGTTCTGATTGTGGCTGAAGGAAAAGGGAGAAAGAAGGAAAAGGAAAAACGGAGAGTTTTTTTTCTTCTCCTTTTTTCCTGATATGGTCACCCGGATTTCTTTTTCTCACCATTTTGATAGTAACCAAGTCCGGGGGAAAATGAAGGAGAGGCCTGAGGGAGACCCAAAAAAACACAACTCTGTCTACTTGACAGGGACGACGACGACAACGACGAAACCTAACCAATGCAACAGTGAGCTAAAAAGGAGGTTATATTATATTGCCAGCTTGTAAAGCTCAATGAGAAACCACAACCAGCAATTTGTTCGAGGGAACCTGGTAACTCGTCACTGGCTTTTTTTTTCTCTCTCCCTTTTTGACATTAATGAAGTGTAAATGGTGTTGACAGTCCGTGGGCAAGGAAAAAAGGAGAGAGAGAGTGAAGAACTGTGTGTATGCCTTCATTCCTTGACATATCCTCCCGGCCCGGAATCTCGCCTATCGACCGTCGTAGCCGTCGTCGTCGTCGTCATTCTCATCGTATTACTTTTGATGAAAAAAATTTCTCAACTCGCCGCGGTATGTGTGTGTGTGAGTGGGTGGCTGGCTATAGGGCTATATTATTACCAGTCAATCTGCTTCACCCAGGTAGGTAACAACGACATGAAGAAAAATACCGGGATATTATTTACACATAACTGGGTTGAAACGACATTGAAGCCAAGGTAATACGAGATAACATACCCACTCGACTCCCCTCTTCTTCTTCTTCTTCTTCGCAGCGCAAAATGCAATCCAGAAGCCGAGCGTAAAACAGCCGGGTTATGAAACAACTTTCTTTTTTTTTGCTTCTCTAATAATGATTCCCCCATCATCATGCTCCCAATTTAATATTTTTTGGCTTCTTGCCTTTTAATCCCTAAAAAAAGGGAGCGCAGGGAGGAGTAGTCCGCAAACTGCTGGTTTATCCTCCGTCCTCCTCGTCGTAGTCGTCAATAAAAAGGAGGAAAAAAATAATATCCTGAGTTGACACGCCAGAAGAACGCCGAGGAGGAGTGAAGGGAAAGTTATATATGAACATGTCGAAAGAGATAAAATAAATATCCTTCAAAGTTCTCAATTTTCAATAACTTTTCTCGTTTGGTTGGAGAATCACGCAAAAACCAGGTGATAAAAGTTGTACAGTTGGTGGTGGTGGTGGAGAAGTCAAGTCAAGGGAAAAAATAAACTCGAGTTGAGACTTTGCCTGGCGTATTATGCAAGTTGGAGAAGAGGGATTCTTGCTCAACGAGATAGATGCTTATATATTGAAACTCTCAAGTGTTCAATGTTCAAATATCGCAACCACCTCCTCCCATCCATATTATAAGCATATTGCATACACGTAATCCCCATAGTTACTACACCTATTCTACGAGGAGGAAAAAAATGGAAAATGGTGGTGGGTGCAACCGGTTCAAGTCGGTGATCAGGTTTTTCGGGAGTGGGAGTCCCACTCTCGATTGACAAACCAGCAAAAAAGAGGAGGTAAAAAGTATGTACTTTTTTAGTTGAAACGAGAGAAGAAGAAGAACAAACTAGGTGAGAGAGAGAGAGAGAGATACAACAAATATATATACGTGTAAGGTGGGAGTGTGGAGGGGAGTCTCATACACGCAAAAGGCAGCATTTCAAAAAAGCAAGGTTATAAGTTGGTTCCCTCCAGATCCCGTGCCATCACATATCCCTTTTTCCTCCTCTCTGCATTATTACACACTGCTCTTGTGCTCCATCCTGGTTGGAGTTGCAGCAGCAGCCCGACTTCCCCTCCTCACTCGCACTATGAATGAGAGGAGGAGGAGGAGGAGGAACAATGGGAAGCATTTCGTCTTGCATCACCATATCACCACATCATCATAATATTTTATTTATGTATGCATGCAAAAAAATGGGGGGATGGATGTAGAGAGAAAAGTGATTCCCAATGCGACACCCGTCAAAAAAAGAAAAAGGAACAACGGCGGCCTCGGTGTTTTCGTGTCGTTCGCCCGTTCCTATACACATATGCTACTACTCTCTCTTCAATTACTTCTGCTCCCTCACACAACATTTTTCCGAGAAAATGGCTACTTTCAAAAAGGAGGTGGTGGAGGAAGAGGAGGAATATAATGCGCCCTAAACAAGAAATATGTGAGGTTGTCACTAGTTTGATGTCATCTTGTTGATCGAGATGGAAAGTGGCTACGAAGGCCTCGGGGTGGCCACCACCGCCACACCCGTTTTGAGAAAATATATACCTATACGCAATATTCGCTTTTAGATAGAAAAAAGAGACAATATGTGTTTTGGTATGATTTTTCTTCTTCTTTTCTAAAGTCCCTTTTCTTGACAAATGAGAAAAAGTAGTGGCAAGGTCGAAGACGCCGGCAGAAATCATGATAATAATATTATAGTGAGACGGTCAGCTTGTACTTTATTTATGCCTTTCTTTCTTTTTACCTATTTCCTTTGCAACAACATCAAACAAAAAACCTTAAATGTCGCAGTACACGTTGAAAGCAGCAGATTTTTGAGACAAGAAAACAAAAACAACAAATTTTCCTTTTTTGTCGCAAGCGAAGGTGGTTTAACGTGTTGTTTACAAAAAGAAAGAAAGAAAGAAAGAAAAAAGTAGAAAAAAGGGGATAAAAAGATGAGAGAATGATGTGGGGTTTGACTTTTTTTTTGTTTTGTTATAAAGCAAACATACCAACAGTTTCTAATGACGAGGGCTCAAGAATTTGCAATGCTCCCGTCCATCCGTCACCAATTTTCTCTGGGCAGACAGGAAGTGAAGAGCGTGTGTCCTGATGAAGACAAAAGTAATTTCTGACTAAAATAATAAACCCTCTTTTCTGTCTCTTTTTGTCTTTTCCAATCTCAAAATTAGCCAATTTTTTGTTTGATTGTTTTTGCTTTTGTTTTAAATACAGAAAATAAAATTTGTGAGACAAACTAAACTTATTATTACAACCTCCTTTTCTCCGTTTTTAAAAGCCAAAGCTTATTTATTCTCTTGGTCAAAAGTATAAAATTTTAAGTAGGTGTATATATAATTTTACTCGACAATGATCACGAAAATTAAACAAAAAAATACAAATAAAGGATTAGCTTTGGCCCGATTAAGTAAAGCTGGCGTGTGAAGGAATTATTGACAACGGAAAACAAAAATTTAATATAAGTGTGGATATAATATAGTTTTTGATTGCTTGCTTTTATATATTTTTAAAAGTATTTTTGCTGCTGCTGCGGCGTCTGCAAAACATTATATTCAGACATACATGCCACTCCTGTAGGCTATTTAAGTATATACTGATAATACACAACGAGAGAGCATTTGGATTTGTTTGATTATTAGATTTTGTTTTGTTTTGATATCAATTAAGTACGATCAAACGTGAATGCAAGACTGGAGTAAAAAAAAGAAGAAAACAATATACAAAACGATATACTTTTTTTGCAATTACAGTAGTATTTTTTACAAGCTGAGAAATTATTATGCAACGGTACGTAGCGTAATAATACAACAACACGAAGAAACGATATTGAAATACTGAATTACGGACACTGTTGTTTTTT